>JASANE010008522.1:0-14100 GCA_030248225.1 Trileptium ribeirensis
AACACAATGTATGGTTTTAGAATCAACAAAAATACAAATTTCGCAACGTAACAGAAACTTCATGAAATCAGATGGAGTATATCGAAAAACGCCCACATCATGGGATAACTGATAGTACACGAGTACGACTGAGTGTCATACTCTTCTAAAAAGGATTTATAAAGTAATCTTCTGATACTTGAGGAAACGATGCCACTGCCATGGCTCAAAAACACGTTATTAACGTATAAACAAATATATTTATATACATCGTAGGTATGCTAACTAAGTTCGTGGGCTTAAGAGATAAATGATTTCCTACCAGGGATGCTGGAGATGTGCGGGGGCGGGGGGGGCTGTACCAGGCAGATGGATGTCCAATTTGCTAAAATGTAAATATAAATTTATTCATAATTGCTAAATTTCCAAATGTTTCGCGCGCAATCAGCGTGCGTTAAGCGGGAGGGGTGGGGGAGGGTTGTGCAGAAATATGACTCAGGAAATAGATGCGTATAAGGGTAGGTAAAATGCTCCACACCACATTCCCCCTGAACGCTCAGCACGTTCTCTCACTCCCAGGCATGGGGCAAGTTATCAAAAATTGTCTAAAAATGAGCTAATTTATAGCAACAATAGTGGGAAATTAGTAGAAACGCGGAAAAATTAGGTAAAATTATGAGCTTCCAGAAATTTTGAAGGCTTAACACTTCTGCCATTTACCAATTCAACCTCCCCAACACCTACCAACTACCATCCGGAGTCATATGCCCAGAGGACCGGACCGACCTTTAGGGATGATAACCCTTCCTTACTACACTTATGATATAAAAATATGTCTATATATTAAGTGTATGTAAAAATGGGACAAGTAACCGCACCTCAAGATAAACCAACCCACTCCTACCCAAGCTGCAAGGAATTTATTCCAAAGGATACCACCACTACCGTCTTGTCCAATTCTTTCGTCAGCAACGCATTCGGTGCACAGCCATAAAAATATAAATCGCGCATTAAGGTAAAACATACAAAACGGTGCCGAGCATGTTATACAATGTCTTACAATGTCAGTGCTACCAAAATTCGAAAAAAACCACTCCACTCCATGGGTACAACAGGTACATAAAAAAACTTAAGCCTTCATGATAACACTGTCACTAATCCGTGAATGGCTTAGACTTAAAAGCTGACTGATCATTATATGTCCTTTATGTTTATTAAATATAAATCACCGTTGTGACTAATAACTAATCGTTTTTTGTGATCAGTTGGAAGCGATATTTATTAGTAGAAAGATTAAAATAAAGATTATCAGTATTATATGCTTTTTTGATCAACATAAATAACTTTATTCATATTATAATGTATTATGTTGCATCTTGCATTAATTAGCAACATATTGACAGTAAAACGTGGAAACTCTTGGTTTTAAGATGTTTGGTATGTTATCTCAGGAAGTATTCTGACTTGCTCCTGCGTGATTCCGGTATGTCTCTATGTTGTACTTTTGTCAAAATCAGGAAACAAATTATTGTGAAAAGGTTTTCTGTCATCGGCATTCGCAGTTTAGCCTAACCGGTTATGGGCGGCACCATGATGTACGAACGCAATTTGTGTACGCATACATTTGACGAATTCCTACGGTCTCACGGTCTGTTGTTTATTTTTGTATCAAATAAAACACTGAATGGCATAGCTGTGCTCTCGCCAATGAGTGTATATTAGTATACGATAAAACTGTCTGGAATAACCTTTGCAAGTGTTTGCGGTCACTAAATAGCGATGCTAAATCGCAATAAAATGACATCGAACAGAGGCTTCGTGTTGCTGTATCGCAATTCGTTTAAAATAAGGTAAAGTCGCAATTTGTGCGCAAACATCGGTTTTTGAGTCCGTGAACTGATTTGACTAACATAACCAATGTATTCGCACTTAAAATGGACTCACGCATTAACCTCGCTGAGATTTTGTATTTTATCTTGCTAAAAGAATGTTAGAGTTATATGTGAGATTTTTGTGGAGCTGTGAATTTGTTACTTTGTAATATATGCTGACATGGAGCCAACGCAGATCTCAATGTCTGAATACACATTTGTTGCACTGTATGACTGTCTGAATTTTGTGGTTACATCATTTTTTTGTGCTCAAATGTGCCAAAAAAGCCATCTCAATATATTCACCGTTTTGCTTTACACAAGAGATAATGATGCTCAAATTTAAACGCTTACCTAAACGATTTCATTGCTACAATGCAGAAATACAGTCGAGTTGCACTTATAGTGAAGTCGGTTGAGAGAAATCAATAATTTCGTATTTTTATGTTTTTTAATCTTTTTTTTAATTTAGATAATTTGTACCAAAGGAAAAATTCACTGCATACTCCGCTGTAGGTAGGAAAGTATGATACCTACTTTGCCAGAGACGTCGCCAGAAAATTCTAACTGAGCAGGGGGCACCACTGGTGATGCCCCTGCGCTTTGCATAAAAAGTTTTAGACGCTAAGAATATTTAACTAGAATTTCATATAGCGACAAGATGTTTTCCGGACATTAGATTGTATACATGTATACAAATCAAATATTTCATTGGAGAAGAAATTATTGAACTCTTATAAAGTGACTATATCGTGAAGTTTTTGTATAAAGATTATTAAAATCTTCTCATACTGCTATATATAACATACGCACTAACCATATCTAGATATCAACCCCTAATGGCGAAATTTTGTTGTTGCGAGATTTGCTGGATTAAATTTTTGGACATGCCAAATAACTAGTCAAAAACATTTTCTCATGACAGACATAAAAATAAGTTCTCGTTGTTAATAGGCTTCAATATTCTATAATCTTACTTTTTACCCGTACTACATGTAGAAAACAGCAGCAGGTGCTTAAGGCATTAAGCAGCCCGGAATGATTTTGATTTTGAAACCGGATATTAGGGTAGATCAGATTAAAACACATACTAATGCCTTTTGGAAAAAAATATTCATAGAATGCTAATGAGTTTAACGAACCTGTCCAAATGTTTAGTGGGGGGGGGCAGGACGAAGTGCGTGCACCTCCAGCTTAATCTTTGTTGGCGACACTTTCCTGTTTTCGGGTCACCAATCGAAATCATTGCTACTTTTTAGATATTGCTTAAATGGTCAATTGATAATTAAGCTCCCGTCATGTGGACAAAACTACGTTTGTTGTAAGGAACTATAATAGCTGATGTCTCTTTATGTGACACGACAGCAAATGCTTTGCCCACTTAATTTTTTTGTAGTAGGACTTTCAAATTTGAAAATGTTGCTCATCGCCTCGCGGATTGAAGTTTAAGTAATATATTATAATCCCAGTTGCATTTCTTCGTATAAATTGCACTCGATTTTGTAATATTTACACTCAAAAAGACTCCACCCATAAACGAGTGCCCAAATTTTAACAGCAACTTTTTCAATCAAAAAATTCTATGTTGTTACAGTTTTGATAGGCAGTTGCAGGAAAAGATTTATATATTGTTTAGTCTCAATTACTATCTACATACATCTCTCCGAACAACATTTTGATGCTTAATTTACAAAATATAAATTTCTCTAAGTTTTGTCTAACCACACGCAGTGTAGGAATGTCTCTTCTTTTCTTTGGAGAAGAAGTCACGAAAGCAATAATTAATATTGTGATTGATAGTGAATTTTTAGAAGGAAGTAGTCCTAGCCTAGCGATTATGCGATTGACGACAAGAAACTCACATTTGTTCTACGATTATGATCAAGGCTAAGTAAATTATTGACCCATTTTTAGCCAATCTTGTGGCAAAAACATTTGAATGTATGGAGGTCTAGAGAAAATTATAGAAAGCCCAAATTTGCTTTTCTTTGAAGGGCAAACGCATTCTGGATTTTATATCAATGCCTTTGAAGGCTAATATTCCCGTCTAGGGACCGCAGTTTGATCGGGTCGGGTCGATGTCGTCGCATGCTGCAAGTGCGTTCTGCAATCCCAACGTAAGCTTAGTTGGACCCAGGTGTGATCATTGAGAATTCTCAAATATGCTAAGTATAGTGCAAAGCACGCTAGAACACGAACACATAATCGTTTTAAACATCTTTTATTGTTTTCATTTCGGATATTTTTGTGCTGTACATGCTGAATATGTATCTTGAGAAACTGGAGTTGGGTCGGGTCGTATCTACAAATTGGTGGGTCAGGTCGGCTTGAATCTGAAAATGTGGACGTGGTCATTATTCCCGTATTCGTTAATAAGAAACGTTTTACTTTCTAAAAGTTTCATCGTCTGCAAAGGAATATACACAACTACAAAAACAATATTTATCGACTAACCCTTTAGTTTGTCCCAGTAGTTAATTAGGTCAATTAAATATGTTGCAAAGGGTAAAACTAACTAATTTAGAAGTGTACTGAACTCTCTAACGTGCCCTATATTGTACGTGTTTCGAGGAATAGCTCCGAAATAGCTCACTGGCTGGCAATGTCACTTGCATTCAAACGTCCTGGTTAGATTTCTCGCGGCCTTAAAACATTTGTTCATTGGTAACAAAGTGCAAATTAAATGAGGATGCAGTGGATGTGAATTAAAATTATGAATACCACAGCTCTATTCTATCAGTGCTTGCGTTTATCATATATGAGTTTGTACAAATTTTGTTTTGTAAGCTCAATAGACACATGTGGGGTACAACAGTCTGCAAAACGTTAATACTAAGCATTTATTGGGGAAGAGCTGAATTACTGCAAAAAAAATTTTAATCATTTTTAGTCTTCGTGGCGTGACGTGAATCAAAATGTTCAAAAAATTTTAAAGTGCACAATGTCTTAAAGTTAATGTATGCCAAAAATAGTTGGTTTCATTTATGATATATTTTTTACGGTTTTGACTTATACCAATAGGTTAGTAAACCCATCGGACTCAACGCAGCACCTAGTAATGTGTACGTCTGTCCAAAATGTCTACGTTTAAGGTTAGTTGTTATTTTATCTTTATTTTTGATTACTTTTGTTACCAGGATGGTTTGGAATTCAAGAATGTCTAATTTGGGTAAAAAAATGTGTGTTTTCAAAAGTTTAATATATTTTTATTCATTTCAGTCATGGGATACACTTTGAATAAATTAAACAACTGCTGTTGCAATATTTAGAGTTTTTCAGAGGTTGAACAAACAGGAAAGACGCGTGGGCTAGCATATAAAGGGTGATCCAAATCGTCAAATGTGCAATGATTTTGTAACGGTTTTGATGGCTGTACCCGCTAACTTTTGAGAGCTAGCTTTCCTTGTTTTATTTATGCCACATTGGTCCGGTTTATTGCTTTTAATTACTTTCAATCGGCACTAAATTATTAAGACCAAAATATCTGCAGCGTTTCAAACCTCTTTGGGGAAACTCAAATCACAGTGCAAATGATCTGTGACCAAGTGGTCTAGGGCGCTGTCCCGTCCTACCTGTCCAGAAGCTACCAGTTCAACCGGCACTTGAATTTAACATTTGGAGTAAGTTTTGTTTCAAGCACGTAAATGATGCTCCTAACATATTACATCATTGTAGGACTAACACAATCGATTAAAACAGATGACTACGAAAAGTTGATCGAAGTCCTTGAAGTGATATCACAGATTTAGGCGGTTAATGCTCTCACAGAAAGTTGGGAGTAACCGGTAACTCCAATGAATTTCGGTGAGAACCCACTCAGATATTTTTGAAGATAAGCGCGCAGAAACCACCAGATCATCGATTCTGGTAAAAGTACTAGAATGTCCAGGAACGCTACTCTTTTATTCGAAATTTGACAATGAATTTTTAGTAGCAACACTTAGAACAAGTTCGGAAGGCAAATATTTGCGAAACATGTAAATGTCATAATTAACAGGTCTATTTTTAAACTCATATAAGATTCCTATTTATCCTGGAGCACAATAAAATATATAGATGTCGGTAACTTGCTGTATAATTCGGCCTCTAAGACTTAAATAAGCCTTATACAAATTGCACCGCGTTAGAGACCATTATATTATTAGCTGATATTATTCAACTTATAGGTAAAAATTAGAAGCTAGCATCAGAAAATGTATACTGTTGTCAAGTATTGCGTGAAAACGCAAGATATTCATAGTCAGTATTTACATCAGACTGTATAATGGTTCTATAGCATAAAACGGCCTGAAGACTAATTTCATATTATATATTCGATATTGTTTTTTTGTTTCCATAAAAAAACATTGCCATAATGCTTTCGTTTTATTGTTATGCTTACATTTGTTTTTTGCCTAATAAAATTCATAATTAACCAAAATTTATTTAGGCCTATGACTCGACTAATACTTTCGCTCTACATTCAGCTCGGATAGATTCTATATATGTACATTGCGAAGTAACACGTTAACTAGGTTAAAAGTGTATTATACGTTTGCAAGTGGGTTGTTGTACACTTTACTTTGCGGATGTTACTTAAATATCGAAATGGCTGAGTTGCTAGTGTGCGAGATTCACAGCTGAACGATCCTGGTTTGTCGGCGACAAATTATGCATGAATTAATATGTGTTTCGTATAGTGTTGGATTTTAAACACATAAACAATAAATGATTAACAGGACTGTATTTTGTAGATCACGTATTCTCTACTACCTTCTTGGTCAACATTTAATAGCAACAAATTATTTAGTTTTACATTATAATTCAGCAATAGCTGGTTGAATAGATATCGACCTAGGCTCAGGCAGACCCGTAGCCGGCGGCTCACCTTCTGGAGGGGGCACTTTCAATCGTTTGGTGGTGTGGCAGGCATGCATTATCCGGTTCTAATCAGGGGCCAGTGCATTGCACAGGTGGGCACGCTAGCTCGAACGGGGCCCCCCGCGCCCTCCCCCTGCCACAAGCCTGGACTCAGACAAAATCTTTGACTTGATGCGAGCTGGGACGCTTCTGAATATTAGATTCCCAAGTTTGCATGTCCATATACTGTCACCGAAAAAACCCTACCTTAATTGCCTTACCGTATAAAGCGTGTAAAGTTGTAATGTTTACTACAGCATCTATAACTCTTGAATGGAAAACTCAAGGATATGACTAATTTTACCTTTATCATAAGGGGTGTGAAAGCATACGCTAAAAGGCAGACACCGAACAACACATCCTTTCAAATCCACAAGCTTCACTACTAGATTTCATCTCTTCTTCCACTTAAGCAAAAATTTCTTGGTCGATGTCTTGATAACTACCTTTCACAGAAAATACTTTTTATAAGCAATTTATTTAAAAAAATTAATTTAATACTTTCAATTAGTTTCGGCGGTTGTTCAGATCTCGTCATCTGAGGCGCTTTTTATATATAAAATATATAGTTATTCTAAATTAATTTAGGTCGAAAGACACTTCAACTACGCATCTGACATTGAATATAAAAGCATGACATTAAATGTTTCGAATTATATAAATCAAGAATTAACAGGAATGTGTTTTGTCTGACATGATTCAAATATGTAGTAGTTTGAACTGTTTGATTACTCTGACGGATATATGTTTCGAAAGAAAATTAAAACTAACAAGCTACCCTGACGGAAACACATACTATGTGTCAACAACTGTCGTTTGAAAACGAAGTTTTCTTCTTGAAAGAAGAATGTCACAGCAGTCATATTGCTATTAACATTAGAATTTATGCGCCTGGACTACATATAATTATTTAAATATAAACTTTACGACGGTTCAGCATAATATATGGTTTTTGAAACATGTCAAATTATTTGACTTCAGCGTTTGCGAATATGCTGTCTATAAAATAGCAAGAATGAATTCAGACCTGGTAAAGTTGATAATATAATTTTCGATGTCATCAATTCTCGGAATACCTAAATGATTTCATCTCAGTTGTAGTCAACAAATCCGAGACGTTTGCTGCATGCCAATTTTGCCTGGCATGCAGACTCCAGCGGTCGGATCTGAAAAGGCTTTATGACTATAACAGATACGCGCAGTGCAGTGCAATTAAAGCTTTAATGCACAGTCTGACAGAAGGTGAAATCAATGTCACAGCCTGACGGCTGTGACAACAAACAATATATAAGAAAAAATGCTCTAAAAGATAGTGTTAGCAATGAGAGACGCTGGCAACAATTGGATTTAGTTGCTTTACAGTTGATGCCAAATGCTCTAAAAGATAGTGTTAGCAATGAGAGACGCTGGCACCAATTGGATTTAGTTGCTTTACAGTTGATGCCAAATGTTCTAAAAGATAGTGTTAGCAATGAGAGACGCTGACACCAATTGGATTTAATTGCTTTAAAGTTGATGCCAAATGTTCTAAAAGATAGTGTTAGCAATGAGAGACGCTGACACCAATTGGATTTAGTTGCTTTACAGTTGATGCCAAATTTGCTGTTACATGTATTGTCTATTTTTTATGACTATCATTTTGGATCATCATCGTGAATATATAAATTAGATTGATATATTCTCTTTTCAATCTAGTCTTCAGGTTCGCTTTGTAGTGTATTGTAACCATATCCCATATCTCTATCATTCCAACCCCTCACCCCAATCGCTGTATCACGCCAGGGTTGAATCCTCGGGCTTCCAAGCGCCTCATGTACGATGTTTAAAAGAAAAAACCTAATGTAGATTTGCTACACTACTCTAGAGGTGGGGGGGGGGGCTGAATGCCTGAATCGGACATTGTTGTTTGGGATAAATGGGCTGCGACACCATTATCTATATATACATATGTCCGAACTCAGGAACGTTCACATGCTCATGGCAGAAGCAATGAATGACACTATGTAATTTATTCCACCAAAGGAATTGCAGGTCATGACGTTTCTGCAATAACGGTACGCAGCTGCATGGCGCAACTTTCTAACACCATGTCCATACAACCCCGGCTATCATAACCTCGATGATTTATTGATTTATGAATTACCAAGAGTTTCCGTAAATTTGATAATTTTATAACTTTTCTCGGTCAAACCTAAGAATATATGGAGGTTAGCACGTCGCAGACGCGCTTCAGGAAGTGTGTCCGGACCGCGCCCGATTGTCTGCTCACGTGTCTATTATCAGGTATGATGACTGAGGTCCACAGAGCTGCTGATTCCGACACTTGCTCATAGGTGATAATGTCAAGCTGATCTCACTTGGAACTTGTTTAATTACCTTGCCTAATCAGATTCGATTAAAAATTGAAAGGGTAAAGAATGTGTAAATTGTAGCATTGTATGAACTTTGCCTCAATCTAGGCCTCCTGAGGCATAAACTCGCCCAGCAATTTCGAAACCATTGTGGCCCCACAGGATTCCGACATTCCCTAAGTGTTTAACATCGGACTTTACATTGGATAATTTGTTAACTGTGTATTAGTATCTTGTAAACAATGTATTCCTTCGTACAGTAAATTCTGGGCATATTTTCGTGTTTGATATCCGACGAGTAAGTGTTTATAATTTATTTAGTGGGTTTATATCGCAACCTTCTCACCTTAAGAAATGTTTGTACGTAGGGTCAACCATATACGTTAGGGTTAGGCATTCTTTATCCACAGGCCGTAGGGCGGATAGCTGACGACTGACATTTAACATATATATACGCTGCCAGCAATGAACACGAGGCACCAACATTCAAGCTTCTACGTTATATTTAGCATGATGTCACAGTGAAACGGGTAATGCAAACAGTTCACGAGCCATCAACAACACATGATACAATTAGACTAGTTAACGCTAACAAAGTACTCGACGAGTCGAATCATTTGCGTAATCGGTCAGATAATGTACTCAAAAGCTATCATAGCTATCTCGGTACAAAATCAGGTCACTGTATTTAGGATGGCACTAGATGGAACAAAATCCTTGCATCTTTGTTACGGGTAAGCCAAGCTCTTCAACGACGATTGCTCTAATTCGTAATAGCAAGTCGACCAGCAGCGTGGAAGAATAGCAGAAGGGTTATCGGGCTACGTTGCGTGGCACATCCTCGCCGTGCAACTTGAAAACGGGATTTACGTTTATGATTTCGGTTCCTTTTCGTTCCAGTTTTATCCACAAACCGCCTGAAATTCGCAAAAAGAACGGTTCCCATGAATGACAACAAGACTTACAAGCACGTCCAAGTGGCTTAGTCAAATATTAATAATACTTTTTTATCCAGGAATGTAGTCACTGGCTACGATCCTACAGAAAAGATAATTTAAATTGTCCAAAATAGCAGTTTGCCAAGCAGATACTAAACTATTTTACGAATTGTTTCTTTTATATATTCGTAGAATTAATATATAGTGGCTGCTTTTGAAAATGGTCATGTGTTACTCACCACCAGTTGGTCAGTGAGTTGCCGGATCGCAAATATGACCGAGTCATTACCACACCTGGTCCCGTGACACCAGATTACGATCTGGAGGCTCTGCTTCATCTTTGATAGCTAATTTAAAAATGTCAGGATTTGACTATTGGTGTTAAGCTTGAAGAGCTACAATTTCACAAAAGCAAAACACCGAAGTAAAGCAATGGACACAATCAATGTAGATTTAAAACAATAAAACCAACATGTCTGGTGCGTTAATAAAAGCTATGAGCCCATAATTAACCCGAATCAAGCTAGAGAATTATTTACTCAAGTTTTTGTTTAACTCATAGCGCGAAAACAGCTGCCCTGATAGACATGGAAAAGTTATAGTACTTTTCTATGACACGATTCTAGACTATTCTTGTTTTGTTCCAATGCCACTGAGAAGAGTTATATACTTAAAATTTTTGATGTTCCTTTGCCACTGAGAAGAGTTATATATACTTAAAATGTGGGATGTTTCTCCATAGCTTAAATTACAAAGTTCTCCGGTAGTGTTTGTTTAGGGAAATCTTGATCAAGAAATCAATAGAACCGACACAACACACAAAAGTTGCCTATGGAGTATTTGAAATTTGCAAAATATTACTTGAACAATTTAAAACTCACAGTACTAAAGTATCCAAAAACTAAATCCACGCAGTAACTTATAACGTTATTACATTGACAGATTTAACAAATTATTGTGTTCGTATTTTACAACAGATTACATTATTGATTTACATTACGTATTGCCTTTACAGACCATTGTGACAGATTACATTGTTTTATTTGTTTATCAGCCTAACCTAGGTTTATATTAAAGCTAAATGCTTAGCAATGCCATGTTTCTTTAAGATTTATTACAGCTTCTTTTACATATGAAAATAATCTAAAAACGCATTAGACAAAAAAGCATTAGCAAGAAATATTTTGCTACAATATCTAAATGGATTCGTTTTAGTATAGTTTCAGCAAACCCCTGTGTCTCTTCCCAATATGGGGCGCAGGAGTGAGCAGCCGTTGCCTCGCTGCAGGGATTTTTCGAGGGAGGTCGAAAGCCGTTTCACCTTCCGTCCCTGAATTTGCCCCATGTTTTTGAAAAAAAATTGTTACCTAGCCTAATTTTGCGACAGAATTAGCTCACTGCTGTACTGATCAAAACGAAAAAAACAGTACCCATTTCCTAACTTTGCCAGTTCAATACATTTGGAGGCAATATAACGATTTAACTAAAAAATTGACATTGGCTTGTAGCGTAACTGCAAATTTACATCATTTTTTTACAATTATTTTGATTGTTGACTAATAGAGTACAGGTAAAACACAGCTTATCCTCACAGCCCCGCCCAAGACCCTTCCTGTGCCTAGGTATGCTTTAAACTAATAAGTTCGACAAATAAGATACTGTGACCTCGACCTCATATTTGTCATACTCAATAGTTTGACGAATAAAAGACCCTGCCATGGCAAGTCAATAGCTGTGATCAGAGAAAATTTGTTAGATTTATTGTAGTAGAAACTTCAGCGCTTATTCAGTGATCATCAAGACTTTCCAAAAAACACAGCTTGTCCTCACAGCCCCGCCCAAGACCCTTTCCGTGCCTAGGTATGCTTTAAACTAATAAGTTCGACAAATAAGATACTTTGAACTCGACCTCACATTTGTCATACTCAATAGTCTGACGAATAAAAACCCTGCCACCGCAAGTCAATAGCTGTGATAAGAGAAAATTTGTTAGATTTATTGTAGTAAAAACTTCTCCACTCAGTGATCACCAAGTCTTTTCAAAAAATTGTAGTCTATTTGCAGGCTTTATCGGTTTATTAATATTGTTTGCGAAACGACGGCTGGTAGAACCATACAACTAAAGATCTTACTAAATATTCTGTTTACTTTTCAGTATCATCATTGGTTAAGGCGTTCATTCAAACATATCCATGTTCATTGTGTAGATACTATCGTGTTCATTATAATGTATATACAAAGTTTTTTGTGAATGACTTACGTATTTAATACATTAATGAATAATATTATAGCTATATTATACTGTATACTGGGCACACCGAGAGGGGGAGTGGGTGGTAGAGGAGGGGACAGCCCCACTTTTGGGTAAAAATACGCAGTAGGATTTTCCCTTATGTTTCACCCAATGTTCTCTTATGGCCATTCCGACTTTGAGTCGTCCCCCACACACACTTTCGAATAGCGTGCAACGCAACGTATATACATTTTCAAGATCACTATTTATCAAAGCAAAACGTTTTAAACAATCATAATCGCCTAACGGCATTACATTAAAAACAATGTTGTTATGGCTGAAAGAATAAAGCTACGTTCAGATTCAGACAAATTTTATTTTTTAGCTTACAATTTTAAATTCAAATTTCGATCAAGATTTGATTGTAATTTGAATTTGAAAATGTGGCAAATCTTGACATTGCGATGTTTAATTAAATTTTGAGTTCAAAAAATTTTCAACACCATGTTCTTTGTGCCGATTTACTAAAGTAATAATTCAAAAAACTTATTGATTTTTGTAAAGTGCAAATGAACACTTTGCTCTTTCACTTTGCCTTTCGCTCAATTCGCGGATTGGATTGACTAATTTAATACCATAGCATCATTGCCTGCAACTAAACTAAAGGATACAACGAACGAACAAATATATAATTCATTTAGGCTGAACCAATATTTTATATTGGATGGAAAAATATTATTCTGTTTGATAATTAAGTTGATGAACAAAACTCAGCAGGAACTTTGGTTTATTAGTAGAGGTTAGAATTTTTGGTGTTCGCGACCCGGCCCTGTCAAGCCTATCACGCGATGACTTACGTGCCGGTCCGGGCAGAATTCTTGTAAGCGCCATGTACTGCCACACAGGATTAAGACGGATCGTTCGAGGCGGAAGTAATCGTTCCTGCCAATCCTTTAATTAACCCTTTCGTTAGCAAATTGACACATGTACATTGCATTAACACCTGTATATCCAAATGTCGCAGTGTACATTATATGGAGACTTCATTGTTGAGTTTGTCGTTCGGCGTGCGTTTGCCGATGCGTTGTTATTCGTTTGCTTTACGATATTCCTTATAATGGCACGAGCTATTCAACTTAAATGTAACCTTGTTCGTTTGTATCTTATTTTTGAAATGAAAAAACTTTTTGAGGGCTACAGTGTGCTGTGGTGACACACACCACACCGTGTATACTACATATGCACACAAACACTGCACAATTTAACTCTTCCTTTCTTAGTTTTTTGGAATGAACATGGTTAGGCTGTGCCGACCCGGATATCGGAGACAATGGACGACTCCGGTCACCCTACTCGTATATAATCGGATTCCGGGCAATCTGACAAAATTCTTGGGCCGTGCTAGACTGGGCCACGATCCAACTTCTACTTTGCAGTGACAAGTTATAGCTGCAAATATTTTGTTGAGTATCACCAGCGTGGAGGGGCGTAGCCAGGATCGGCAGGAGGCACGTTACTCCTGGAAGGTCGTGAAGGGCGCCCGAGCGGTGCCTCCCATCCAACTGCTTCGCAAACAGAAAAATAAAATTCAGAAACTTGAAAATTGTTTTTTACGCCTTGAGCACGGCTTCCGTTCACAACGGTTATTTAAATGCTGCCAAAAAATTTATTAGAGGCTGTGAAATTTTTGAGCCTAAAATTGTTTTATTTATTTATTTTATTTTATTTTTTAGCCAGACACAACAGTAATAAATATTAGCAATATGAAAAAAGAATAATTTATAAACTAAGAAATTGCACGAATATTAAGAAAAGACGAGCAATACGTT
>JASANE010008523.1:0-13830 GCA_030248225.1 Trileptium ribeirensis
CCGACCCCATCACCACCCCGGAACCTCGACAATCGCTGTGACGGCGCCGCAGGCGCCGCAACTAACCTCCCCACACGCGGACAGGCTTATCACCTAGTGAACCCGAAGGCCTCCCCCGAGGGCCCGGCTACCCTACCCTCTTGGATTCGGGATCTTGGTTTATATATGAAGAAAGATAACTTAGTTGAAGAAATTGAAAACTAAACCAGAAACGGGAAAAAATAACTCAATCCAATGTAATTACCTATAAACGTGTCACCATTAGATACTAAAGCGGAGCCTGAACACGGCCAAACAATTGACGCATCCCCAGCCACCGTAGACTGAGAGTCATGCTCAATTTCAACACTAGAATCTTGTATCGTATATGTCGGCAACCGCTCAACTGTCGCATAAGCGAGAATGACTTCGCCATGATACGATTGAAAAACTTTACTGAACGCAGCGAAAATCGGGTTTAGCGTCTCTTGTTCGTAGCGCAGGCTTTGGGTTTCCTGCGACGTAGAAATTTCGGCCAACACTACATCCGTAGTACTTTTAGATACCACCCTATTAAAGCATACTGGTTTGCCGGAATCAAGATCAATAGTTTCAACCGTAAATTTACGAACAAGGCTTTCGCTAACAGTTTCCGTTGGTTTCAGTTGCACTGTAAATTCAGATGACTCCCTTGCTTGCAGCAGATCTGTTCGTTGTAAATCAGCATCCACATCAACGTTAGTATAGCAATATTCGGACAAGTTAAGCGATATACTTATTGTTGGTACATCGGAAAGTATAAGCTCCATTGTTACAGCATTAGCGTCATCTGTAAGCCATTGTGACACAAATTCAATGTTCACAAGGGGTGCAGTTTCAATTGAATATTTTCGAACAAATTCACAGGCGACACTTGCCGACGATGCTATTGGAAACGTTAGTTCAGCAGAACAATTGTTTGACTCGTCACTGTCGTCCGATTTCGTATTGAAGAACAATTCTAGCTCAACATTAATATTTTCAGATGTGTATCTGACTGTTTCATTTAGGCTTTCACCCGTTCCTATTTCGCCAAGAACAATCCATGTTTCCGCATTGTTGTTGTAGCCAACTAACGCAGATGTCGGTCTAAAAGAACAACTATTATCTGCTGCTGAGATTTGAGTTTCAACATATCGTAATGTTTCGGTTGTTGAACATCGAACAATTATCGGCAATGTAATTTCAATAGAAGCCGCTACGCTCCCGCGTGATCCGAATTCAGTATCTTGCGTCAATCCTTCGGTGGTGTAGATTACATCTTGAGAATAGCCGACTAGTTGCACTATGGGCACTGTGATTTCGCAATAATCGCTATGGAAACTTAATTCATGTTCTTTACTAAACATACTATCTAAACAGCATGCCTCGGTTGTATATTTTAGGCTTTGGATTATTTGTTCAGATACTACAATCGGATATAGATGCCTGGTACTCAAACGCCTGACGGAGTAATCCGGTGAAAATTCAGCGTCGATGCCGGAATTTTCTTCACTGTACACTATCGTTTCGGCTAACTTTTCCACTTCGCTCAAACCCATTGTTTTCTCTACAGCACAATGACTAAAACTATTTTTCGACGGGATGGAATTATTGAACTCCTGTTCTATGGAGCAATATTCCACGGTATATTCGGTGGAGTCGAGCACCTGTTTCGTTAAGCAATATTCCGCATTATATACCAAGGAATTGATAGACTCGTGTTCCATTGAGCAATGTTCCTCAGTAAACACGATATTGTGTGCCGATTGTTCAATTGTGACGAGAGGAATCGTTTTTTCTGCAAAGCCGCAGCTGTCATCATCGCCTGTTTCCGATGTAAAGCTACGATGCAAATGTTGTGGCTTAAACGTTGCACCAAGCGAAATTGTGGACACAATCCTGATAATTCTGCCCAACATTTCTTCTTGAGGAACTACGGCAATAGTTAATTCCATATTACAAACGTCAATGGGCCGCTTGAAGTTTAAGTCAACAGAAGTTTCTTCTTCAGTGTATTGGATGCATTCGCTAATAACGTTTGTCGGCACAAATGCCACCACGAATTCAGTTGAGTAGGCGTCAGGTTGGTGTAAAGCATCAAATAATTCAGTGTCCGCGGTTGATAGCTTGCAGATAATTGCTTTCCCCGCAGATGTGACTGTTTGACTAGCAGCTACTTCCTGTGATGCAGTTCTGGCAACTAAGTCAACTGACACCTCAATAGTCTGTTCACCGGTTACACGTTTTTCATTCGGTTGAAGGTTTGATGATGTGCTTGAATCCATATTGTCACGTCTTATCTTTTGCTGCTGTGGCTCATCATCCTCCGTTTTCTCATGACCCGACAGCGGGAATACACTTATCTCCTTGGCTTTCTCAAACTTGTGCTTTACGACTTCAACAAATTGCTTTCCATATGGCGCTGTTGCTACAAGCGTGAGCGAGGCAGTTTCTTCAGCAGGTTCTACAATTTCTTCAGTCTGATTAGAGCCGTTTTGCAGTTCAACGACAAATGCATGTGAAATATCTTCAGCAACTGACAGTGGTTGACAGCGTTCTGATGATAGTTTTTCTAAATAAATTTCAGCAAATGCAGTAGCTTCAACCGCGTCGATTAAGTAGCCAACTTCACTAATTTCAATCGGGCGCTTGTAAAGATATTCGTCGATGTCAACTTCGTACTCTATGCTATGTACGAGTGGTGTAGCTTGGTCAAGGACTTTCTTTGGCCGACTTACCGGAGTTAGGCTAAGATTATCCGCATCATCCGGTGGTATGGTTTCGCTTACGGAAATATATTGAGCAGTGATCGATTCGGTTAGCGAATTTGGACGTGTGAGATGTGGAGATGTACAGCAACTTCCTGATATACTAACCGCCATTCCACTGCTTTCCTGAGACAAACTTCGCAATGCAGCGAGAGACAAATCCTTACGGCGAGCTAAAGTCGCGTCCCCACTGTCCGTATCCGCAATCTCAAGAGACAGCTGCTTTTGTTCGAAGCTTGCATAGATTACTTCTGATTCTTCCGACTCATCTGGCTCTCGGGTAGCGTGTTTGAGCTCGCTAACGTCTTCGAGCACAATAACACCGATAGAATCCTGCCCTGGCGAAGATGTAGCAGTTGTAGCTGAGTCTGCGTCATATTCCTGGTCAGTAGTTTGGACACGACCGCCCGATGTTTTGCCTACTTGAAGCTTTGCTGACTCCTTCAGTAGAAGTGGCAGTACTTTATCGACTTGTTCACTGAGCAATGCCGTAAATTTTGATTCTAATTTAGCCTTTAGCTGAACACTTTTTTCAATAGCCGACGTAAACGAAGGCTTTTTCGATAGTTTTGATGCAGTTGTTTTAGGCATTTGGGGTTTTTCTGCTGGTATTGTTGTGCCGAATCCTGACATAATTGGCATATCGTCCCAGTGCGGTTTCTGTGATTTCGGCTGCTTTTGTGTTTGTTTCTGTAGCTCAATAATGGCCGATACTCGCTGGATCATCATGTCAACAAGAACCACTTCGATTTTACATTTGCGTTCCACGACGTTGGACACAGACTGGGTGTGGACGACGCTGCTCATCGACAGTTTTGCAGCATTATTCACACGAATGCTTTTCACAGCTGACACTTGCTGATGATCAGCTAATACTAAATCAATACCACGATTATGTTCCAAGCCAGGTAGGACGACTGGACCGAATGTAACTTCCTCAGAATGCAAACCCTTTTTCCTTAGACGCGCTATCCCATACGCCTGAGCATGGCAATAGTCAGCGAGTACAAGATCAATGCTGATTTTTGTTTCCACGCGGTTTGCTATTGTAATTTCTGCGGATACGTTTTGGTTAAAAGGCACCTTGACGTCCCGAGTTTGTGCTAAATTGATCGTTTCCGTTGCTGTGGCTGCATCTGTGCCGGCAAGGGTAACATCGATACCCAGCTTAGCTCCATCGTGCTCGACATTTAAATCGCTGGAGTGGCAGTCATTAGCCGCTTCTGTTTCTAAAATGATCAAAAGTTACAGCTCAAACGTTAAAATCGCTTGAAGTCCAGCGAAACGAGAAATGGTAGCTATTATATATAAATTTTAGACTAAAATAATAAGCATGACATGAAAGATGCACAAATTGCGTGAAAAAAGTAAGTATGAGTATAAAGAAAAGAATAAATGAGAAGATAAAGAAAAAAGTAATATTTTATTATTTTTAAATTCATCTCCTAAATTTTTTAAATTCACAGTTTTCGAAAGCAATATTATATCGTATTTGTCGTAGCATTTCCTATCTAACACAAAATAGGTACATACCTAGCCAGCCGGGTCGTATAAACTGTTTTAGAATTTCATAGACAAACTATAAGAAGCTTCGTATGATGTACAGTAAGGTTTTCCTGATTAAATTTGACTAAATACCGTCTACTAATTCTACTAATACTACTAATTCTTTCATGAGATCGTAATTAATTTTTTTTGAAATATGAGTTTCCAGAACGACATATGTACATAATTCATGCAAAATTCGACTGAATGACTGATCCGCTACCACACGAAAGTTTCGTAGTGCAGTATGGTGTCGAAAATTATATAAAACTGTCTCAATTTTATTTTTCAAAGAATTTCTTTTTTCTTCTCAATTTTGCATCGTGTACCAATGGTTTCATTCAAAAACTGTGAAAATTTTTGTTACGTCCAATCAACTGGGGTAGCCGGGGATTTTTACACATACGTAAACAATTTGAAATGATAAATTATAATCATTTCTGAAACCGTGCCGCTATTATTTCAAGTCTCACTATTATAAGAAAATGTAGAGAAGAATTAAGCGTTAATTAAGTATACAGAAGGAGCTTGGATCGAAAAGTAAAGAAGCAAATATAAAAGTTTGATGCTTAGACGGCTCATGAACCTGCTTAGTTGCATTAAATATAGCGCGTATAACAGCACTGTAATCAAGTATACAGAAGGAGCTTGGATCGAAAAGTAAAGAAGCAAATATAAAGGTTTGATGCTTAGACGGCTCATGAACTTGCTTAGTTGCATTAAATATAGCGCTTATAACAGCACTGTAATAAAGTATACAGAAGGAGCTTGGATCGAAAAGTAAAGAAGCAAATATAAAGGTTTGATGCTTAGACGGCTCATGAACCTGCTTAGTTGCATTAAACATAGCGCTTATAACAGCACTGTAATCAAGTATACAGAAGGAGCTTGGATCGAAAAGTAAAGAAGCAAATATAAAGGTTTGATGCTTAGACGGCTCATGAACATGCTTAGTTGCATTAAATATAGCGCTTATAACAGCACTGTAATCAAGTATACAGAAGGAGCTTGGATCGAAAAGTAAAGAAGCAAATATAAAGGTTTGATGCTTAGACGGCTCATGAACATGCTTAGTTGCATTAAATATAGCGCTTATAACAGCACTGTAATCAAGTATACAGAAGGAGCTTGGATCGAAAAGTAAAGAAGCAAATATAAAGGTTTGATGCTTAGACGGCTCATGAACCTGCTTAGTTGCATTAAATATAGCGCCTATAACAGCACTGTAATCACTAAAGGGATACCGGCGAAGCGTTATACGGTCTGTACCCCACTCTGTTGGCAAGTTTGTATAAATTACACAAAACTTTAGAGTGCATAAGGTGTGAATTTTGTCAAACTATTCTATTCTTAGAGATTGCAAGACAATAAAAGCATATCAAACATGAGCATTTAGCGAATTTAGATACACCTTTCGTAAATAAACACAGTTTAGTGTGACTGAAAGATAATATTTGTAACATAATTACCACTTTGCATCGTAAGTTTACTAATATTTCTCACAATCCGTTTGTCTGAGCCTTGCCAAATGAATTTTTTTCTTTTTGTAAAAGCCGTCAGGCTATGACATTGTTCTCACTTTTTGTCAGAATAATTTGTCTGAATATTTTTGTCGAATAATATATATGCGTAGTTATATTGCACAGTTCAGCTGCTTCTGTAAGATCTGCTTGACTAATCCGAGATCGCTGGAGTTCGCCGCATATTGGTGTGCACCAAACGTCTCGGATTGTTTCGACATATCTAAGGCGAAATATATGTGTTTCTAACGTAATCAAATTTTGTCATATTTATAGTATTACATTTACGATGTTACATTTACGATGTTCAGAAACGAAACTCAACGAGGACATAATGTTTCAGGCAATGTTATCCATCCAGACTTTCCGGAGTTTTGTCTCTTGATATAATGTTCGCAATGTTCATAATTAATTACACCGTAATCTAATAAAAATAACATATACTCCAAACTGTAAATTTATTTACATTAGCTTTCAATTTTTGGTATCAATGACCTATGATCATATGGTTTTTTGCCGACTAAAATTCAGCTTTAAAACAACAATAAATCTAAGTTAGTTACCTTGATAATTACAAAAACATTAATTACTTACTTTTCATTATAGGCGTCATTTTTTCAATTTTCATTTCATCTTCCCTAAACATAAATACATATAACATTAATAAAGACAGCTATATAGTTTTTGGAGTTAACCACAAAGTATTAATTTGCATTGTATCGCAATACCACATCATAGATAATTTATAGAGAATAAACAAAGGAATCATTCCCAGTAACCGGCTAATGCAAGTATATTTAAATATCTTTAACCCTTTCCCACGTTACCGGTGTACAGTACGGCATAATGTTGAAGAAACTTTTGCCGCGGCGGCTGATTGAGCTTGGATCGTTCGTCTGCAAAGCCTCGTGCGCTAGATACTACGCTATTCACAAGCTATTTCTTACTTTTATAAGGCACCTCGCAAAGGGTGCGAAAACCACGCACCTGTAAACACACGCCCCGTGACGAAACCAGGTTAGTGCATTGCTTCACAACGTACGCTGTATCAAATGTACGACACGACGTGGCAAAACACTAACCAAATCCAGCAAATATACCACAAAATGGCAATACAAATTGCATTGTATTTTGTTACGCCGAAACATGGAAATAGTACTTGCAACAAACGAGCATTGCCGCGGATACGAGCTCACCTCCCAATATGAATAATTGTTGGACAACCACTTCTAGAGCCTAAGATTCCCGGACAACACATATACTCAAGTTCATGGATCAGTAAGACCCCCAGGTTCACGGACCAGTAAGTTTAGGCCCCCAGGTTCATGAACCACTAAATTACACACCATCCATTTTCATGGCCCATATTTTCAGACCCCATGTTCAAGGACTGCTTTTTCATTTTTCTAAAAAAAATTAGAAAAATGAAAAACTTGCCCATGAACCGGTAGTCTGAAGTTAATGATCCATGAACATGGAGTATAGGTTGATGGTCCAAAGATAGATATAGCACATTACCATCGCATACACCCGTGACATTTGTACAAACAAAATACAGCAGCACACAGATTTAAATACAAAAACAGTTGGGCCGTATTTTTAAAGTGGCGTATGTGTCAAAATTTCGAGGTTATTTGTATATATCTGCGTTTTACGTGCATCGAAGCCGTTATGAGACGTCAATTAGTAACATACAGATAATGCTATGTATCTACAACAAATACTAACCTGAGCATTATGCACGTAAAACGGGGTTGTCCTATGAGTGGTCGCGCAGGGGCCGACCCCAGTTTTTATTGAAAAAATGAAAAAAAATTAACTCATGGGTTATAATAAAATGAGTGTAAACGGCTGGGCCATCCAATGTTTGTGAACCATCTTCACTTTTGAAAAGCAACGCCCCCGATCCAAAATAGCAGAATCGCTGTTCACGAGACACAAAGCCCGGTAGAAACAATCCGGTTAACGCAGTCCTGTTTCGTTCCCCTATATCATTGATAAGAAACAATGAAGCAATATGGTTAATGAAGTAATGCAAAGAACTCACCTAATTTGTTCAGACCGATCCTGGTATTCACTTTCAACAATCTGCGATTTTCGATCATGCGTCTCTGAAAACCAGCAAAAAATACATTTAGGTACCAATAATTTCTACTAGTTAACAATACAGCACAAGAATACTTAATAATCTTAGGACAAAATATACACCTATAGAAATTAAAATCCTTATTGTTATGACACCAATGTCATGCTCTCTTATTTTGAATTTTTAGGCTGCTTAAATTCAAGTTTCAAATTAAGTCGTATCAGTAGCTGTTTCAAAGCGATTAATTAACTAATTATATAGAAAATTAATAAAATTTTATAAAAAAATTCGTGGAGCGCGAGCTTATTGAAAAAAATATTCAAAACAAAGAAGAACTATTTGACGTTTCGAGAGTACATATATAGTCTCTTTAGTACTCTGCATTGAACAACGGACAACAACAGAAAACAGGTAATAATATAATGAACTAAATAGAAATAAAACTAAAGTATAATTACATACTTGACTAATCTTTGACTGGATTAGGGTACAGTTATAAAAATAGTTTACTATAAATATACTAAATAAGTAACAAAAATTAAGACTTTACTTGGAATTAATTTATTCAACAGTTAGTTTCGTAGAAATATATATTTAAAAGCATGCAAAATTAAACTGAGCAATATATAAATACGAAAATTGAAACAAAATGTTCATGTAAAATCATTCAGAATAAAAAATTTTTGTTGCTTAGGCAGCAAAACCTTCAAGAAAAAATCTCAATGTTCCTAACATCGTGATGATTTCATCACAGTACCAGTACTATTGGGGCCGAGTCCAGTATAACAGTAGGGGGACTTATGAAAATGTAGAATTAATGTAGTTAAATGCACATTTATTTTAAATTTCCGATTCTATATAGGACTTACTACCGTTGGGTTTGGCCTGTAGTTCCAAAACCTAAGTTCACACTTACTTCGTTCTCAAATCCCTGTGGAGTAGTTATTCTGTTTAAAAATGATATAGAATTTCGATGGCTTTAAGAGTACTGGCCGGCGACTGAGGCCTTATCTTAGTATTAAATCACTGAATTAGGACGATATTACATTTTGTTCATTTTATCATTTTTATCATACTGTTTTATTAAATTGCTTTTAGTACAAATGAGAAGGCGCTTAACAGCTTAACGCCTGATGCAAAACCTCGTTACGATAACTTTCTTGTTAATAATATTAATAATTGAATCAATTTGGTTAATAAACATATTTGTTGTTGTAGGTAACTTATTTAAGAGGAGATTCAAATTTAAATAAAATGCACAGTAGTAAAAACTATAGTGAAAATGAAATACACAAAAAATCACACTAAAACCATGCAGAATGCAAAAACAACAGCATGCACTGTAGCAATCGATATGTTGATTCTTACCAAACCGACGTTCGTTAATTAGTATAAGAAGTTTTCGCGTTTTAGATGCATTCCGTAGTAAAGCAGCTGGGAAATTCCATCACCACTACCAAGCAATTACTATGAGTTGGATCTGTCCAACAGGCTTTGAGGATAGAAGTTCCATAAAAAGTTATAGGATGGAAAAGCAAACAACGCGTTTATACATAAGTAGCGAGGGCAATGCTTTCGTAACAAGATATAGCAGGTAATATAAGGTAATACTACTATTTTTGAAACTATATTACAACAATATTCAGCGTTATAGTTATTAGACTAATTATAGAGGAAAAAAATTTGGTCATTTATTCGAGTTGGTAGTAGTCTAAGTATTATAGCCAATGTGAAAAGTTTTTGAACTAAGTATACCAATGAACAAGAGGTATTGTTACTCCCAGAACAGACAATGACCGTTGTTTAGGTAAGCTTATTTCGAATATTACTGGCATTACTTAAGAAAAATTTTAATGAGCGAAATACGATTACAAGTAAGAAGTTTTCTTAAAACTGTTGTATTTTACTCGATAACTGATTAAAAAATAGTATTCTTGTTCAAAATTCAAATGAACTAAAAAAATTTAGAGGAACTACGTACATAACTAGATATAAACGACTTAGGTATAGTCATATCATTTGGCTCTCGGTTACAACGCGTTGTTACTAGGTGGCTCCCATTAGGTATAATATTATGTGAAACAATTGTCGAGATGAAGCCAAATGACAAAGACGACAGTCCTCCAAACTCTTCACGACAACGTGTGTTTTGTCGAAGAAATGAACCTGTAACGTCGCCGGAATTCAGAATCCGACAATTTTCGCTTTCAATGTCTGTGATATCGCTTATATAGAGTATAGACCAAGACGGATAGGCTGCTCCCATTAGGTATTATGATATTAGGGTCAAACAATGGTGGAGATGAAGCCAAAGGAGAAACACGACAATTTCCCATACTGTTCACGACAACTTGTGCTTTTTCGAGAAAATGAACCTGTAATGTTGGCAAAATCCGGAATCCGACAATTTCTGCTTTCAATGTCTGCTATCTCGCCTATATAGCGCATAGACCAAGATGCAGAAGTACTATAATTATAGCTATTTTTCGATGCATGAAGATAATTAGCAGCGTAATTGTACAATAATATATCGCATGCAATTCGAAGCCATCGTACAACCGACATTAGCTGATCAAATGCAGCAAACAAAATTCTAATATCGTAATGTAACTGCCGACATTTAGGATCGCTAATTAGGCTTGTTGATCGAGGAGAATGATAACAATAACGAATAGCTGTTATCATTGCGGCATTCCAAAAGCGTAGTTCAGTATAATTGTGGCTTCCGTGGTAAAACGAAGCCGCGGCAGCAGCAGAATTATTGACACTCCTGGTTTTGTTTGATCCGATACGGTGAAGGTCAAATTGTGACGATGACGTCCTGAAATACATTACTACCAACAAAGCGATAGTGGAACATTGATGTCCGAAATTAACTATATTTTGACTGATTGCTATAACAAACCGTAGAAAATGTCTTCTATTAGTAATGAATTTGAGATATCTAACATCACAACCCGATGGAAATGTACAAACTATCACCGTAATCACGCGTTCGTTTTGTAAACATTTATAAACAGTGGCGCAATATGGTGTTTTATTGAACCTTGTTGTTAATATTCTATAATACAGCTGGAGGGTCTTTTCACGAATCCCACGGACCGAAATTGGTCAATTTTGAAGATATAGCGGAAATTATGGTGCTATTCCTCTCAGCTCGACGGTACCATCCATTTCGGCAATGTATAAGACAATTATTTTTTTTTGAATTTTTTATTCCCAATGGTGCCCCTGTTTCCAAAATTTTTGAAAAATTTTTTCTCGATAAATATATAATTGTATATATCATTCGAACCGCAACGAGCTGATTCGAATGGTGGTTAAACCGACTTTGTCAGTTCATGAGATAACGACTTAGCCTCAGGATAAAGCATAAGCTTAACCTTAGGCTTAAGATTTCACATAAATGGCAATAACTCTTTAACCCGTGAACTGATCAAGCTCACCTTTTGCACCATTTGACTCACCTTGTCATTGTGCTTCGTACATATAAAATTAAATATTTATTGACAAAACTATTTTTCGATAAGTTCGGAACCATATCAAGACTTTTTTGTAATTAATATTGCCGTCATGGGTATTTATTTTCTGAACCGTCTCTTCAAGCTGAGACGAATGGTATCAAAATTTCCGCTTTATCTTCAAAATTGAGCAGTTTCAAGCTGCTGGGATTATATGAAATACCCCACTCGTACATAGGCTAAGCTTGTAATAGGATTATTGTGCGTATTATATAGGTTGGCGAAAATTGGTCGGTATATTTTGAAGTAGTAGTTGTAAAGTGAGATTGTTAGGTGTCTGGTTGTTAAAATTCACCACATTCCGCAGTCCAACAATCCGCCATAGACATTTGCTTTTACAGTCTGTGTTATCTAAAACAATATGAATAAACGAAAAGAAACGAATTACTTAAATTTAAATAAAGAAATCGGGTTTCAATCAAATGAAAAAAAACTAATTACCCCGAGCGATGATTGTGACTACGACAATTATTGCGAATGTTGCTGTTGTTGTTATTGAGGTGAGGTGATTGATTGTTATTCACAACGTTACTATCACAGCATTTAATCTGGCTGTAGGATTTTGGAAGCTCTGAAACCAAAATCATATACTTCATTATAATATTTGTTACTGTTGCAGCTAAACGAAATTGAAGCTTATCTGTATTACAACGTTCCAAATTTAGCTTCCTGAGTACCCTTTAAAAATCCGCTATCATCCGCTATCATAACACGCCGGAAATGCTTTAATGGTAGCGCTACGGCTATCTTAATTACATTAAACACGGTCGGGCACTTTATTTCTTCATGGAATGACCCAAAAAGACGAAAACAGTTGAAATTTGTTAATCACAAACTTTAAAACGAATTTTAATTTGAAGAGTTATTTTTAGGATGTAAGGCCCAAGCAACCGTTATATTTAGTTTCTACCAATTACAATTCCTTTTGTCGTATTCCTGTATCACATTGTAATTCTGTACGTTCATCTATATTGAAAAAGTGACAAAATTCGACTATTTTTGGTGCAATATGTAGATTATTTAAAATTTAGCACATTATTTAGATTAATATTTCGGATATTTATACAAAATATAGGTTTATAATAACCAAAACAACGTGTTTTAGCGGATTCAATATCCTATAAGGTCATTATTCGCCCAAAAACAAACAAAACACTAACTCTGCCATAATTGTTGAAAAATTAGTCTTTTTGGGTGCATTTTTAACGTTGGCTCATAGCTACACTTACTCTGTCATAATTGTTGAAAAATTAGTCTTTTTGGGTGCATTTTTAACATTGGCTCATAGCTACAAAACTACTACTCTGACAAAAATTGCATAACATCAGAGTTACAGGTTTCGATAGAGGAATTGTGCAAATTTGTCTTCATTTTCAATTCAATGCCTTTGGCAACTACAGTTATAATCTAAAATGTTGACGACCCCAAAATCAAAAAGTCTCCAATTCATGTTGGTTTGTGAGAATTTAGGCTGAAAATCATTGCAGCAGCGTTAACACAAAGCTAGTAGATATATTGAGGGTCAAGTATAGTTTGTCAAAATTCTTCTGTCTGGTGAACAACTGTGCAACCTACAGACGCATAAAAAATTTGTTGCACAAATGTGCGCTATTTGAGAAAACTCCAGACACTACACTAGCTCCATTTCAAAAATTTATAGTAAACTGCTTTATTAACAGCAATACAATACTTGTCACAATAATGCACTTTGATCTATACAAACCAACAATTTGCTACAGAACACAGACACACTTCAGTAATAATCACCAAATTTTGATTCATAATGTAGTATCCAGACAAATCTCTTATTGCCATGAACTTTAGAAATGATCAAGGTTATCGCTTCACTAAACTAACATCTCGTTAACCTTTTCCAACCGAATATTTGACAAACACGCGCCGGCGACAGGTTTCGAACACCAATTGTACGAGTGAAAGCAGTATATACAAACCACTGAGCTATCTAGGAGCTGTTACTCGGTACCTCAAGAAACATTGCACGATGTGCTACTAAAGAACGAATGCTCAAACATACGCCATATGACAAATTCAGTTCACACAGTACAATGTGCGCTGAATCAACTTAGACCCTATGGGCATGAAAGGGTTAAAACGCCAACAATGACGTCTACTATAAAATAAACATTTCTGTTTACCGATAACACTGAGTGTAGCAGCAGTGGATGCAGCTCCAATTTCGTTGTTTGCTATAAACGTATAGACGCCAGCGTCAGATGGTTGTACTCCGTCGAAAATGAGCAATATCGTCGTGATGTATCCTTCGGCGAGCATACAAAAATGAATATGATCTTTTGAGTCCAAATGATAATTTTCATGGTACACGGACACCTGAAAACAAAAAGACGGCCAAACTTCCTGATCAACGAAAT
>JASANE010008526.1:0-49723 GCA_030248225.1 Trileptium ribeirensis
ATATGTAGTATTTCTTGGTACAAGTATGCTGGGTTGTTTTCGATCGTTTATTGAATTTTGTTGCATATGACATATGGTTGCCTTGGAACGACTTTGTTTGTACTGGGGTGGGATAAGTCAAAACATTGTGCTATTAATAGTCCTGTAGTTCCCGGAATCACTGAGAGATGACATTCAAGTGAGTCGAAGCTTGGGTATTTAAGTCAGCACGCACTCTGCTCTAGGCCTCACTTCTGTTCTAATATCACAGAGTTCGAAAGTTATTGCTTAGCCTCATCTCAGTTGTCCGTCACTTTTATTCGTTAGTTATTGAGCGACAGTTTAGAGTTTTGAGCGTTGGTTAGACGTTCCCTAGTGCTTTCTTGTGTGGTTATCGTAAGTCAGTTCTATATTGTGGTTTGGACTTTACGGTGGTATTAACAGGTTACTTCTGTTTCTTAGCGGCTTAAAGAGTTTTGGACATTAGCACACTTGTTTTACGGTATAGAGGCGTCACTACTTAACGGTTATTTGCGCGAGTGGCATCTCATTATCCTAGTATTTGGCGATTATTGTGGATAGTCACGCGGTCTGTGGATTTTAAAAATTTCATGTGAAGAAGTAAACATAGAGACACTGCGGCATGATGATGAGTGTTAAAGAGCATGTGTTCACCTTTGCGATATTTTAACCAATATTCTTCTCTTTTGTGTTTGAAGATTTTATTGATTATACAGTTTGGTGGATTCTGGATTTTGTACGTGCGTACTTTGCTCATCATTTCAAGCTTGTTTTGAACCGCAGTATATACTTATACAGTGATTGCTTTGATTGAAACTGTGTTTACTTCTTTTGCTGAGAATTAAGATTGGAATTATTTGTGTATACACGCATAGACAGTGATAGTATTAGAGCCTAGAGGCCAGCCTGATAGTTGAATTTGAGTACTTTGAGATATTGATTTGACTTAAGCTGTAGATTGAATTAAGCATCAGAGTTCATTGCTATTCGTAACGACAGTCGGACATTCCCAAAAGTCCAGAGTGCTGAATTTACTATAAAAAACCTACGTTCGATTGTTCTTCGTTAAACAAACAATTTCTTCAAGATGAAGAACGATTTCGTGGGTAAACGCGTATGTTTCGGAAACTTTCTTCTTGATTTTGGAAAAAAGGTATTCTCTGCGATACGACGTAAGGTATCAAATTTCGGAATACCTTAAGTCCAGAAGAGAAGGTACTTCTCATTCTAAGCTAAGAACATTTCCAATGTTTTAATTGCGCTTTGCGCATACCTTATGCGCCAGTATAATTAAGATGACACCGCTAACCACCCTAGTGTGTTGTTTTGTCAAAATTCGAGTTATGCTACTGTTCCTAGGAAGTCGAAAAAGCTACGTTGAGAGACGACTCTAAGATAGAAATTAACTGAACCCTATTGTTGATTTAATCCATAACATTGGATGATGATTCCACATCGAGCGTTGCAAAACAGAATGGTTGGTGGGGACATTTCAGAAGTTTAGTCGCGCATTATACTTACGCACCAAGTTCCGTATTACTGCTCGTATCAAATTATTGTTTATTCACTATCTGTTCAGTTGTTATCTTAAGGTTATAATGTATCTCAATTGCAACATTTATTGTTGCCGACGCTGCAGTAAAAACATAACTGGAATATATAATCTTTGCTCGAAGCGATTTTTGTACAATTAATTAACTATTTTTTTTATTTTTCCGCTCAATATCATTGAAAATAAATATGTATTATGATCGTGTATTTCCCCTATGCGGCTGCGGTAATTAAAACAATTCTCCACAGTTGTCCTCTTGATTTGGAGTTACACAGACATAAGAGGGACATGGTGGAGCAGAACTACTATTTGGGTATCCCGACTGCCAGCGTTAAGGGGCAGGGTAGTATGCAGGTCACTACTGCTAGTATTTGGCTGAATCTCTATGGCTGATTACAGCTGACAATCGTTGCTGTTTAGTTTCATGAGGAGCAAAAATGACGTTTGACTCATAATCGTGCCAATAATACTTGCTGACTGAACTTTTCTTATGATCTAACCAGCTGTAATATGGCTGGTTGCATTAGGTCCACGTGGCACATTTATCGACGGATTATAGACTCTGCTCGTTTCCTGGGTTATAATAGGAGCGTATAAAAGTAATAATTAGTATTGGTAAAGAAAATCTGCAAAATATATTGAATATCCGTAATTTGGACTAACAGATTTAAAATTATACAAGCAGACGTTGTTGCAGGCAGCTGAGACCCGTAGTTACAGCTGTACGTAGCACCGTAATATGCTGTTATTGAACCATGGTTACTAGCAGTCGAAACGTTTTCATTGAGCGCAGCTACTAAATGTACCCATACCGTAACTAAATTGCCACTTAAATCAAAGTCATAAACAACTTCCAGGATTTTTATCATAAAAGTAGGCGTCTCGGCATCTCCACTTCTTCAATTTGAGGCAATAGACTTTCAAGAAAAAGTCTATATACGCATCGTTCCGCTATTTTCACATAGAGCCTCATATTATATCAATCTTTTTCTTTTCGACCTCTACCAAGCTATCCCCATAGTCAGATTTTTTCCCGTTTTATTGGTCGTTTAGCATTTGCAGCCGGTGATACTTTTAACTTCATCTGCGATTGCGATTTTGGCTGTGATGTTATAATGACGTCAGACGAATCACGCTGTTACGTCTGATCATCGACATTTTCAAACGCCGCGGATCAGGTGTTCGCAGAAAAACTCCCGGTCCTCGACGGCCGGATACTTGTTCCTTGAAATTTGGGGTCTTTCCTAGAGTCACTCAGGCAACAATAAGTCAGTTTTAGAGATAAAATAGAAATTTTGGTTCCATTCGACTCAGTTCGACGAGGCGGTTCAGAAAATATCTATTTCGGTCATATTTATAACAAACCTTTTTCGAATACTTTGTGTAACCAATGGTACCCAAAACTATTGAAAAAACTTTTCTCGATAAATTTTTTACACCATTCGAATCAATTTGTATTTATTTTTACTAGATGCTGCGCTGAGACCGTTGGGTTAGCAATATCACTTAATTTATTAATGTTCGCGATAGTAGTCTAAGTAACGGTGGGAAATTCAGTGGCTCGCTATATGCAATTTCGACAGTCACGAATATTGTTGAATAACTTTTTACCTGTTTTTAACCAGAAATCATATGCAGCAGCTGTATTAAGTTTTGTAGCATATAGAACCATTAAATGAAAAGTTAAAAAAAACAAAATTTATGTAGTTTTGGATTTAAAATATAAGGTTTGATCGCGTATTCCTCTATAAAGGGTGGAACCGTTACTAAGTCAACAACTGCATGCGGATTTCAACATAGGACAGATGTAATGTAAATATTTATTTTAACTTAAGCAATCATTTCTAAATAATATATCTGATAACATCAAAATTTCCCAGAAGCACAGGTTTTCTCTGACGGAGAGACTGTTGCTTCTATATTTTGCAAGTTCTGTGTAACAGTATATGAGCTATGAATATTCCAATCAATTTGTACCAACATAGCCAAAGTTATACATAATAGCAACTCAACCGACAAGGTGTTTGTCCAAAACATGGATTTTCACAACGTTGCGGTCTCATGAAGGGTTGGTCCGGTCTATATCGTTGCCGCAAGTAAGTCGGTTTATGCCACGTACCTTGGAAAGGTTTTAACGCTTCATGGTTGCTCCTCAGTATATTACAAACTATAAAATCTTATTCCGAAATGAGTTTGCCCTTAAATAACAGTTGTATTCAACCCCTGTTGCAAAGGAAGATACAGGCAAATAATTTTTATTTCATTTGCTATTCTACGACCGTTTGAATGTCAAGCCCGCCGTGTCTTGTTGCAGTTTTATTGACAGTGTGCGGCATTATTTCATCAACGTTGATATTGATAAAATACAAATATCGAGAATTTAAAAAACTACACGGAACAGTTGACTAGTGAACCGCATTAGCTACAGATGATGTCCGTTACAGTTTATTCGCGCCAAATTGGTAGCTAAAGATGTTTCCGACACCGTAAAGAAAAATGTAGTAGCTAGAGGTGTGTCGTATACCTCCTGAAATTGATTTACAGAGTACGGGTGTCACCCTGACTGTCCATACGATACAGGGGACAGAAGTTCCAAACAGCGGAAGCATTCAAACGTGAACGCCGCATTAGACTGTACGATAAAAAAGGAAAAAATCTCTTCCTAATTTCGACCTATACTGCACCATTCAATGCAGCTCGACGAGGCACATGGAATGATACTAATTTTGACTCAAATAAACCATACAGTGATGAAATATTTCTGAAAAAACTAAACAAACTAAAATGCTCTTACATTTTATATCTTAAGGGTAAAAAGGGCGAAAATTTATTCAGTAATAAAAAAACTACATTTTGCTAAATTTCTATTATTTGGTAGCTGTTATCTGCGAGTAACTGCCTATCGACGATGACCATTTTTAAGACATACCGCGCTATATTATAATGCCCACGTTAATATTTGCCATAAAGTTCAAAAAGAATCATAGATTTACTGCTATATAAATGTCCGCATACACCTAGAATAAACAACTAACAGTAATAATTTTTATGCTATACGTATATTCAAAATTAAGCCTATTTTGGGAAGGGTGGGATTCCAGGGAAGACCCAAAATTTTGGCAATTAGACACCGATATAGGAGTAGTGTGGTACTAATACTTAAACACATATTCATTCATAGCAAATGAGGATGCATAAACTAGATCCGACACGTTTTGTTAAAATTTTCAAAATCGTTCAGATTTTTCGATTTTTCTTGTTCAATTGCACTCGGAATCACGTGGTTTGTTTTAATTTGCAGCACAACTCGGACTAACCCCAAGTTTTCATTTGCAATTCTCGTGTATCGTTGGTACAGTTTATTTTCAGTTTGGCATCGCGTATTATCTGAAATGCTACTTGGAATCATGTGGTTTGTTTTAATTTGCAGCACAACTCGGACTAACCCCAAGTTTTCATTTGCAATTCTCGTGTATCGTTGGTACAGTTTATTTTCAGTTTGGCATCGCGTATTATCTGAAATGCTACTTGGAATCATGTGGTTTGTTTAATTTGCAGCACAACTCGGACTAACCCCAAGTTTTCATTTGCAATTCTCGTGTATCGTTGGTACACTTTATTTTCAGTTTGGCATCGCGTATTATCTGAAATGCTACTTGGAATCATGTGGTTTGTTTTAATTTGCAGCACAACTCGGACTAACCCCAAGTTTTCATTTGCAATTCTCGTGTATCGTTGGTACAGTTTATTTTCAGTTTGGCATCGCGTATTATCTGAAATGCTACTTGGAATCATGTGGTTTGTATTAATTTGCAGCACAACTCGGACTAACCCCAAGTTTTCATTTGCAATTCTCGTGTATCGTTGGTACACTTTATTTTCAGTTTGGCATCGCGTATTATCTGAAATGCTACTTGGAATCATGTGGTTTGTTTTAATTTGCAGCACAACTCGGACTAACCCCAAGTTTTCATTTGCAATTCTCGTGTATCGTTGGTACAGTTTATTTTCAGTTTGGCATCGCGTATTATCTGAAATGCTGTTAAGCCCACAATAATTGCATTTATTTATATACGAACTGCAGTATATCTTATATGTCTTCACAACCAAAACAGGTTCCTTTTACAATTAACCAACAGATTTCTAAATGTAGCAGGTCGTTAAATAAATAGAAATGAATCGAAAAACGACACAATCTTATGCACGTGAAAACACTACAAAATAACACAGCATCAGCGGATTAATTGATGCTTCGTAACGCTAGGATTTACAAATCAACAGTTCAACAGAGCACTATAATTTTCGATGGGCTTTATTTTTAGAATGTGAGAACAGGCCTATTTTTCAGGATTGGCCGGCATAACAATGCTATCGACACCGGGATAACAATGCAATCAACAGCAATACGTTGTTTGTTACGGTACTCCGTTCAGTTACGTATTGCTAGCGAGCCGTGTTCAGCAGGTCGGCGAGGATAGGGGAACGGCGGCTTTGATGCTTTTGTTGGCGGTTGGTGCAGCAGCCAATGGCGGGATCGGGAGGGGGCGTCTGATGCCTTAGCGAAGAGAAAGTAACCCCTACTTCCTATGAGCATGTATGACTAGACACTGCACTTAGGCTGCTGGTGGTCGAAATGTCTTAACTTTTTATATAATTATGATACGGTCAGCTGTTGAGGCTGGTATGAGGACAAGTTTGCATATGTAGTTAATGACAAGTTGTACAAGTAGTTGAAAATTTTCTATTATCTCTTTTTGCTATGTATAAATAGTTTAAAAGCACAACATTGGCTTTATGTATCTAGCCGCGGAAGATTGAGCTAGACTGGGTACAGAGATCGCAAAAAATGTGAAAAGCGTTCAACAATTGCGAGACAGGACTTCCAACTAATCATAAGATCTTTCTTTGTGCTTCATCATTTATCGATGTGCTTTAAGTTGCAGGTAAACAAATTTCGTCTAGTCTCAAAAGGTGAAACTGAGTTGGCATCACTTTCAGTAGATTCATATCGTTTATAATGATGGCACCACTTTCATGTATATGCTCGCAAATTTAATACCGATTTCGTCGAAGCTTCCAATTTTATACTTTCTTATAGCGATATTTAACAGTGATTTCTCGCCAAGATTTAACATGTTGATAATTTGGCACACACTTTGTTGACTAGAAGACTCTAAATTATATAAATAGCCAGATACAACCTTTGGGTGGGGCCTGGCAATAAGGAGGGCGTATTAAGTAGAAATGGCCGGTCTCAGTAACTTATCTAAAGACATTCTTCCTAGCCAGTGTCACTGATTGGAGGGGTCCTTGGACCCTTAGTCCCACACCCCCTGTCTACGTCTCTGTTGTGGATTGGTCTAATTGCATCAGTTAAGTCGCCAAATGTCATATATATAGTTTAAATTTGACACAAAACGGTAATCCAACAGAAAGAGATTAATTTTTAAAGGATTTTTTCAGTCTCTAATCCACTGTGGAATAAGCTATTCGAATAAATAAGTGCTACAACTGGATCGGGTTACGGTTTGATATATGCACCTAAATATATGCACCTAAATCGGGAAATATAAAAACAGCCACATATATTGTCAATATTAATGCAGCAGACATATACTGGACATAGTTTTACTAACTTGGACAACCAATAGCTCAGTAACAGACAGGTATGGATCCAAAGGGGCGGGGGAACCACAGTCCTTTAACGGACTGATGGCGGTCTGTCAAATCGTCCACTGGCAGAAATTCCATTGCACAATTCATGTCCGGTTCCGATAGGAAGCAACTGAGACGCTTCCTGTCTCATAAGAAATTTCTGTATCAGCCGTTGCTAACAAATAATAAAAAGAAATATTAGTTGATTTTCATACAAAATAAATTAAAGACCTTTATTTCTTGGTGGGGATCATGTTATGGTGGTATTTTTTTTAATTTTTTTCTAAATGATACATAACACTGAAAATTTAAGCAAATCATGCGAACTGTTTCTCAGTTTCATAACAACTAAATCCTATGTGAAGTTGACAGCCCAATATAGTTGACTAAAAATTTTTGGTTCTTTTCCATTATCCTCCAGCCGAATTTGGTCAATTTTGAAGATGCAGAGCTAATTTTGGTGCCAATCGATTCAGTTCGTTGAGTCGGTTCAGAAAATCTCATTTTACCCAAATCCCTGTAAAAAAATTTTTGGGAACAATTGGACCTTAGGAACAAAAAATTTTTTCTTCCTAATATGGCCATGTTTGGTGCCATTCGACTCGTCTTGATGAGAAAAATCTACTGGTGTGTAGCATATTGAAATCTACGCCGCCGTTAGAAAGTTATGAGGGCCCAAGTAACCCTGAGGGGCGAAGATAAAATGCATGCCATGCCGTTCTCGATGTACGAAGCCTAAGCCTTAGTCTTAGCCTTGGCCAAGGTTCTTATATGAGACATACACCACGCCTAAGCTAAAGTCGGGGGTGCTGCCGCCCCCCGAACCCCCTTCTCTAAGTTGTTCCTTTTCTAAAGTTATAACGTACCGCCCCCGTTATTTGGGCTCTCGTAACTTTTTATCGGTGGCGTACATTTCAATATACTACACTACTACACACCAGTAAATTTCTTTCATCAAGCCGAGTTGAGCGGTACCAAATATGACCATGTTCCGAAGAAAAGAAAAGAAAAGAAAAGGGGGACCTTGGGACCTCAAAAAAAGAAAAAAATTTTCAGGGATATAGGCAAAATGATATTTTCTGAACCGCCTCATCGAGCTGAATCGATTGGTGCATATTGACAGAATTCGGACTCGGGGGGTCGGGATAATGGAAATGGACCAAAATTTTCACGCTATAATTGATATTTAACGAAAAAATTGTTCTGTTAAATCTTTCTCGAAATAATGGATCATTCAAATTAATTGTGCATCAACTACACACTCTTTGGAAGCTGGCACGCCAAATACACCATATTGTATACGCCGCCGGCACGTCAGTTACTCTTAGCTTGTATATAGTGACACCACAACATTTCCTAATGGGTGCAGATGGTGTGCCACCGTCTACAAATCTTCACCACTAATTACAACTTGGTGCAACTGGCATAACAACATATAAATTGCGGTGTAGTTGACATGGCAACATTGTGTGCTACCTCCTGCCTCAACATTATTTCCAATCTATCAGTCGATCTTGATTTTAGACGACCATCGAACTACTACAGTATATAGGCATTTATTACATAACTATATGACCCAAAATGATGTTATATGTTATTTATGGCATAATTAGAAAATATGTTGTTAAATATCGCGCGTTTGATGGATAAAATTATTCGATATATATACCATACGTTCCAAAGCAGGGGTTCAGAGAACCCAGCCCATCTATCCGAGGTCCTGGTCTGCCCCTATTGTACCCCTTTACCTGTTGGATGTGCTTCGCACCTCCAACTACCCAGGGGCTCTCCGATCGCCAAAAATTTTAGCAAAATTTTTTCTCTATAGTTTTGCAAAATTTCGCCTTAAATTTTTGGAATTTCGCTAAAAATTGCTAGAATATTCCACGCGTCTTGAGCGTGCATGGGGGGAGCGGTTACATATCGCTTGGGCGTCCCAGCCTTAGCGGGTGAACCTTAACTCTTCTATGGGCTCCGTTGCGTTAATACGCAGTACCTTATATCAAATCAAATTTAATTTGTCTAAGAATACTGCCAAATCCAAGATGAGTAAAAAAGCTTACGTTAATGCGCAGCACGTCCTTTGTCAAATAGTAGCAACTAATTACTGCGCATACAGTAAAATATCCGACCGATATATTTAACGCCTTATAGATGGAAGCAGGATATTGTTGAAACCTCAACTATCCCAGAGCTAGAATCCTTGACCACGTTCATGACCTTAAAATAGCAAGCATTATCATGCCACGTGCCCTAGTTCGTAGGCATAGGCGTAACTTTAGTGTCAAGCCATTACATCAGTTTGTACATGGCTCACATCCTTGCCAAAAAGCTGTTTTTGATATTTTCGTAAAAAGCGAAGATTAACTTTTTATCGCTTTGGTATCGAATAGTAGCTTAAACTACCAATTCTAATTTTTAGATCTTAAATAGGTCGTACGGTTAAACAGCAGATATGAGCTCGAGATTAGAGTACTCAATGCCTGCACATGAATGCTCGGAGTTAGCAGGAGATTCTGGCAGATGCGAAAAGTTAGATTTCGATTGCACGAAAACAACAGATCTTTATCAAAAATGCAGCAGTAACAGCAACTATAACAGCAGCAGCAACAACAACAAATTGCATCAACTTGAAACAAACCTATCCGGTGGGAGTGTCGACAGTGTATCGCCGTGCAGCGATGACGATCAAAGCTCGGAGACAGATAGTTCACAAACGAACCCACCGATAGCAGCGAATGGACGGTATCAAGATAGCAGCAGTGGCAGCAGCAGCGGAGACGACAGTTCAACTATTTTTGACGGATTATTCCAAGAGACAAACAAATACCATCGAAACGATTCACAGGACAACGGCATGGCCAATTTGCGAGAAGATGAGACAAAAGCCGTGACGACGACAACAAACGCTCGAAGCAATTCTATAAATCATTGTATGAGCAACAAGAAAACACCGCTTACCAACAGCGAGCATGGAACTGCTTCCGCTGCTGCGCCTGCTACTGTTACACCACATCATGTCAAAAGTGTCGAGTTAATGGTAAGTATGAATAAGTCACTATATGCGTAGTAGTTTCACGTTTTCCGCTCTAGTTTGCAGGCCAAATTCAGAAGTCAAAATTGAATTGATTTTAGGTTCGCCCAAAAGCCGGTTGCGTAAAGTTGTATTTTTTGCGACTCAGATAAATCATTGGTTGATAAGAACTTTTTGGTTTGCAGGCCAAATTCAGAAGTCAAAATTGAATTGATTTTAGGTTCGCCCAAAAGCCGGTTGCGTAAAGTTGTATTTTTTGCGACTCAGATAAATCATTGGTTGATAAGAACTTTTTGGTTTGCAGGCCAAATTCAGAAGTCAAAATTGAATTGATTTTAGGTTCGCCCAAAAGCCGGTTGCGTAAAGTTGTATTTTTTGCGACTCAGACAAATCATTGGTTGATAAGAACTTTTTGGTTTGCAGGCCAAATTCAGAAGTCAAAATTGAATTGATTTTAGGTTCGCCCAAAAGCCGGTTGCGTAAAGTTGTATTTTTTGCGACACAGATAAGTCATTGGTTGATAAGAAATTTTTGGTTTTTCTTTTGAAATATATTTAACGAAAACAAAATTATTCGGTTTTGCATACAAATGTTATATTAATATACATAAAAATTAGCTTGTTTTATTGCAGTTGTGATAATTATTTACCTTTAAGCTGCATTCACGCCTTCAAACATGAGATGAAAATTTTATTGAAATTTGCAGTGTAGAATTACAGAAAATCTACACTGCTTCAAAATTGTGTGCAATGATTTTCTGAATTTTTAGTTCAAAAATTTTTTTAATAGCTTCTTTGTTCGAGATTGAGCAAAGTAAAAGCACTACCAATGTTTAAACAATGTTCACACGTTCAGATTTTCCAAAAATGAAAAAAATGGTTTCAAATTTTGATCACAATTTACGTTCAATTTTTGATCAAATATTGAGCAAAATAGGTTTGAACGCGTGAACACAGCTTTAGTATGAGCTAATCAATTGCAATCTGCATTGGTTAACAGAGCGACAGTGATTTTCATTAATATTTTCATAAAATTTCTTTCAGTTTTATTCTCGATAAATGCCTGAAACACACGTTCATAAGCGTTTTGGTATATTCAAAACTGGAGAGTTTAGAATATACGTAATTTTGTGAGCACTCAGTATTCTAAATGATACAAGTGACCATCTTTTTATTATTGATGCTACACATAGCGATAAAATGATGACAAAACTATGTAGAAAAAAATGATCATGTCAAGTTTCTCCCATATTAACAACTTACACGAGTATTATAACACAACTTCTGAGGATTAATTGTCAGCCCACGCTAAGCTAACTTAATATTCTTGGACTTAGCCTTAGAGCTAGGCTTAGAGAGACTTATACGGTGATTCGAGATGGAAAAACATGACATGGTACGCGCGACATGGGGCAAGCCTTGACATGATCCAAAAATAAATGACGGATGTGTTCAGTAAATTTTAATTAAGGCATTGACAAATAAACGACGGAGAAAGGCTTTGTCTCGGACAAATATTAGCAACGATGTGTTATAATTTGCACTGTATTCACTCAAGAGCGCAACCGCGAAAAAGTCTGGGCAGCGGTGGGGTATCATACGATGGGAATGAACACGGGGTGGGGTGCCGTTCAATGTAAAAAACCTGGGGTGTGGGGCTGAATGGAAGTACGGAGTACCTTTTTGCAACCGTTGTACGGTTATGCACACAATTATTAGCGTGAGATTATGTATGATAAATACACTTTTAACCATTTTGGTGGAGTTCTAAGAGGATCGGCCTGCATGTTCGTCTCCGAGATACATTTCTATATCAAACTTGACCAACTTAGATTTCAGTGTTAACGGCACAAATATATATATGGTTGATCAACCACACATATTTCTGGAGGGACAGCCGTATAACACAGTGTCTCGCGATTATTTTACTCTAGCCCTTTGCTTCGCTATTGGTGCAAAAATGACCCTTTGGAAATTGTGGAACATGGTGACAACTAAGTTTATCGTGTACTTATCGTTTATGGTGCATTTGAGAGTGCGTTATTGCGGGCTAGCCTTGCAATGTTTCTTAAAAAACCGAGCACAGCTTATAGCGTAGTGGTTAGCGTTGGCGAATCTTGTCACACGTTCCAGGTTCAATTCATCGACGCGGCATAAGATTGATTCAATATTATACCAAATACTCATTAATTCAATGCATGAATGCTTCAATCGCTTATTTTCAATAGTACATATGTCATTTTTTGTATTCAAAGCTACACATATTAATAAAATAGTAAAAATTAATATTTTCAGGGCGTCCCAATTGTGGCACTCACAATAAACAATGAAGAACGCCTTTGTCTCGCACAAATATCAACAACGTTACTTAAATCATTCAGCTATAACGAGATTCACAATCGAAGAGTTGCTCTCGGGATAACTTGTGTTCAGTGTACGCCGGTTCAATTGGAGATATTACGAAGAGCTGGTAAATCAATGAATCAATCAATCAAATACAACCCTACACTCATTTTTTCAAGCAACACTTTTTCTTTATAGTTGCTGGTAAGGCGTAAAGTTGCAACATCACTCCGTATGTGTTTACTGTCTTAGGGCAGTATAATACAGTGCAATTCGTTATACTTGCTAATAATGGTAGTGGATAGCTTCGAAATCAATCCGTATTTAAGTATACATTGGACCTTAAACTTAAAATATCCAAGTTTAAAATTTCGTAACTAAAAAATCTTTCCAATATTATACATTTTAACTTTGGAATATGAAAATATTTTGTTGTTATATATTATATAATTCTTTTAAATATCAAATATAGAGGCGTCTTGTTAGTCCGTTTTTCCCAACTACGGTTAAAATTGTACTTTCATTTAAACAGAATCAGGTAGGCGTATAAGCTTAACACAGTCCTGACACCTGGCGATACAGTGATTACAACATTTCATTAACTGCCGAAAGACTTGGTTCAGACACTAAGGGTACATCTCATTGGACCGGCGGTTTCGCAAGCTATCTTGGACATGGTCAAAAACAGTAAAATGCACAACTAAATAAATATGTTTTTGCTATAAAACACCGTTATGAGATATCCTTTTCCTGTAAGAAATGGTTTAATATAGCACGCTAATTGAGAGCATCAAATTTAATTAGAAAAGAATTTCCTAATAATGCTGTATACTAAATTTCTGGTAATACAGCACCAAATATTTGGAAATTAGCTAGATGGGAATGATTTTCTCACTAATCTGTAAATTATTTCTGAATGGTAAATTTGTAAAATTGTTCCAAGAGATATTCTGACTTGGGTACCAAAAATTTGAATATTTGGCAATAAAATTTGTTCCAACATTTTGGGTCCGACTCTTAGGAGTAACCCTAAGTCCCTATTGGTATCTATCGTATATATATTACTTGATGTTGCATTGATGCAAATGTTGCCCCTATGTTTATAATGCATCGCCAATAACTGCACTTTGCAGCACTGCCCAACATTACTTAATAAATGTCTTTCCGCCGTTTCATACAGATATGTACGAAGGCAAGGTTCAATTTCTTTAGGGACCATACAGCTTCGGAAGCTCGACTCCAGGGCTTTGTCAGTTCTACGTGGGAGTTGAAAGAACAGGAATCGTAGACATCAGCTAGATAACATTCTAAAGCTATGTTCATACGCTCAAACTTTGAGCTTAAACTATTGACCTCAAATTTTCATCAACCGTGTCTCAAATCCTAAACAAATTTATTGCCTTTATATATAAGAATTTGAACATCTGAAATACCAGTAAAACCATTCAAGAATATTCCTTTAGCAATCATGCACTATTGCACGTTACAAAAAATTTTGGAACTGTTGTTTTGATCTTACATTTCGAAACATCGCAATTCGCAATATTTTCTATTACAGTTTAGCGTTACAGTTACTTGATCAAGCGTTGACCAAAATTTGACAATATTTAGCAAACAGTCTGAACCTGTTAACGCATCATAAGAGTGTTAGTCGTCAGGGATGCACCACCGCTTTTAGTTGTTGACTAAGTGTTACATGGTGACCATGGAGTCAACAACGTTCAACATTACTTATATTCAAGAACTTAGTAACAGCAAGAAATCAACGGCGGCAATACCTCTCAAACACGTTGAGTTGCTGTACATGTTTTGAGGGCGCCGAAGACAGCAACGCTCTTGACCTAATAATCTTCAATATCGTTGTAGACCCGAGAAATTTCTTAAGTAGTACTACGATTAGTGACCGTTTACATCTCCAGCTCTTTGTTTAATAATATTATTGCAAATGGATTAGCGTCTTTCGAGAAGTTTGTTTGGAGGGATGACTAGACAGAGAAAGCAGGGGCTTGCAGTTGCAGTTCTGTTTGAGGCAGAAACGTTTGGAAAGTTTGAACGGTGGAAAAGTCTACAGTACTATATAAAACAATTCGTACACCTTATAATCCCGATACCTTGCAGAATATATAACTAAGCTTGATTTATTCTTTGCCATTGAGATAAATTCATGTACACAATTTTATACAAACTGTTTTACAGGTAATACAGATCCCATGGCGAGCCATATGATAATATGCTAACGCCACCCAAATCCATTGTTTAATTCAACCGTTTAATGTTGTTTAAAGCCTCGTTCAATACATGACCCCATAAAATTCAGTGCAATCTTTGGAAAATATATAACATATCTATTACATTGCAATATATAACGAACAATGAAGATGAAACTGTCCGCATTAACAAGCGGGACGGTGACGATCTAAGGTTTCCCAACTTATCGGTCGCACAACTAAGTGCGTAGTAACTGGAGCCACAAATGGCTTCCTCGCAATCGGTCAATTTCGAACGTACGCTACCCAATTTAATAGGGTTTGAAGCATGAGTTACCATGATCCGCGTTCTAACAGATGACCTTACGATCCATCGTCTTACGTCATTGATTGACACAGCCTCTGGGCTTTTGCACATTATATATATGTATGTTTAAATGTTATGTGTACATACATAGGTGTAGAAGGTCCGGCGGCTTAGAGCGAGGGAGGGTGTAATCGTACGGGAATGCAGGGTAGTAGGTCAAGAAGTAATTCTGTGAAATGTTTCAGAACACAAAGTGTTTTCCAATTTTGCTAAAGTTTTCTTCAATTTTTGCCAATCTGCGATAAGTTTTATCTAATTTATTTGATTTTTAGCCAATTTTTTATCACAATTTTTGCTAATTATCACCCTATTTTTATCAATTTTCGCTAAAATTGTCCGCGTGCCATAGGCGCACGGCTTGGGTGCGGTTTTGGTTTGGTGGTTCGATTTTGGGGAACGGTAACCAACTATCGACCCTTGTAATATATTATGTATACTAGTCTTACCTGTGTCCCTGACGCTGCGGGTTCAAGGTACCTTCATATCCACCATCTCTTGCCACTATTTTCTCTTGTCGGCCGTAGGATTCATAGCAAAGCCTGGTTCGTTGCGCTATTGCCTCAACGGGATACGACGGATGACTGTTCGCAGTCCTTGGCGACTTACCGCTTCCTTCCACGATACGATGGTACTACCCCTTGGTCAGGTTCAGTGTGCTTCAAGTTATCGGGCGTGAATGTGTACTACTTCGAAAATGTATGGACAAGTAACCTAATGCTTACACGCTTTGGCAAATCATGGGTTGACAACAGATGGCCGCCAGCCTTGTTGACTCGGTTCAGTGCCTCATGCCACTTCGCACATTATTCTTCTGATGTAGCAAAATCACTCAGCGTGACCGTTGTTGCTCCGGTTAACCTAGAATGTTGGAATATTGCTCATGCAACAGGACACCAGTTTTGTTTTTGATTCACTAATTACCACGCCTATTGTTCTGCTTTCCGCGTGCATCCGACCAAGCATGTCTTAAAGCTGACTTTCAGTTTCTGCGGTGAGAACAATGTCATCAGCGTAATGGCGTTACTCAGTCTGTCCTGCACCTCGTTTTATAGAGCGCCATCCATTGGGTACCGAGCTACATGCATGATCTAGTTTATAGCGAAGTAGAACTGGATTTTAAAATTTTATGAGTTGATCACGAATTTGAGGATTCTCAGCTTAAAATGTAACAAATGTAAAACACTGATTAATTAATCGGGTTTTCCCACAAACACCTGGAATGAGTGAAATTTCACACAACGCCTATTTTAGAACCGTATGTCACATTATGCATGGGATCTCAATTGAACAATAAATGTGATAGGTTATCTGCTTCGTCTTGCTAACATTTTCAACGATTGCACGTCCTTTCGTTATTTATGAACACTATGTCCTACAATGCATCGTATGGGATCTCAACTGCAACAAAATGTGATAGGTTAATGTGCATCCTCTCTCTTGGAAACATGGCAATGACTGTAGTTTAACGGAATGCCGAATTTCAAACACCACATCACACTGTGCATCGTACTGGGATCACAACGACAGTAAAATTCGGTTGAATAATCTGTTTCTTCTTGACTGCAATTTAACGCAATGTAGCAATTTTGGAAGGTTAAGTCACGCTTTGCATCGTTTGGGAATTCCAATTGTGTTATAAAATGTGACGTTTTGCTCTGTTTCTTCGTCACAACATTTGGAATGAGTGCAATTTAGCGTTAGCGCAGTATCGCCCTTTTCGAACGCTATGTCACACTACACCGCGTTGGGAATTTGTAATGGACAACAAAATGTGATACATTGCACGGGAATGACAATAACATGTGATGAGATGACAGTAAGGGAAACCCAGCTGGACAACAAAAAGAGATGGCTTGATTGTATAGATATCTGAAATGGGCTATTGTCGCGAAACGCGAATAGTTTAACTTAATTGCTTTGTTGATCTGAACACGAATATGAACATTCTGATTTTGTGGGACAATATAAATCATACCAAATCGGTGCAGTAATCCTTTTTAACGTAAATATACAAATTGTTAAGTCCGAACATAGGCAGTGACGCGTTTTTGGATTTTATATAGTCCTTCGGATTACGTGTCTTATCGGTGATTATTTAGTAATGGAAACTGCGCTTCAGTGAGTATATCTTAGAATTTATTGAAACGCTACAATTAGCGTTCTTATTGTACTTGGCTTTGTTCTGTTTGACCATCCGTGGTCGCAATCATTCAGGCGTGTTCATCTGTAACCTGCGTTCTGGTGGTAGCATCTAACTGCTTCAAATTGGTTGATATCCTAATTTTTAATCACAAAATCACTCGTGATTGCGTGCATGTTATCGTAGAAATTCCTACCTACTTTTTGTCCAGCATCTCATGAGTAAAGGCATACATTCAAGCGAGGCTTCCACGCTTGAACTGCAAACTGAGCTGCAGTACTTAATCAAGGTAGAAAGATATCGCTGCCAAAGACTGCCAATCTTACAAGCAATGTCAGTTTATCTTGCGAATTTTTCCAAGACGCTAAGGTCATTCTATGATGTAGTGGCTGAAACGATAATGCCAAGAGTCACGTGATATTCGTTACCCGATTTTCCTTCCGCATACGTTATACCTAGCAAAATTTAGTTATTATGCACGAGCATGCCAGGCTTTGTCATGCCGCACTTCAACATGTATGGACAGCGGTAAGAAATAATTTTACCCAGTCTTGCCAAGCTAAGTTTGCAAAAAAACAAACTTGTAAAATCCATAAACGCACCACTGCCTATCTTCAGGTTTGACGCTTTATTCACGATAAAAAAGGTCACAGCATATATTTGGTATGCTTTAGCTAGTCTGACAAAGTCTCAATTTGTTGGATCAACAGCGCATTTAAGTTTAAACGACTGACAGTCCCAGCAAATAAAGTGAAAGCATTTTCCAGTAACTATATTCTCAGGTCCAGATTACGCATATTTCGGCTTTCAACCATTGCCAACGGAATCTTCTTTCGGCTTTTTAGCTCACAAAATATATCGGCTCTGCTTTAATACGTCGAATTCTCAGTTCTTCTTTTGGCCGCAAAGTATACAATACCAACTTTATTGCATGCACGCACTGTGCAAATATTTTCCACGCAGCCCGCAAGCCTGAGAATCGAAAGTAAAAACTCTGATAGTTGCCGAACACGTCAGACCTTAGTTTGCTACCGCCGACGAATGGAGCTCCAATTTCTTCCCAATCCATTACCGTTACATCTTCAATCCCGCTGAGTTGTCGTTTTGCCCAGGATACATATTATTAAAAGAGCAGAGTTCGAAGCCACAAGCATATAAAAACGTGGGACACATCAACATAAGTTGACAACTTTCGATGTTGATACGCTACAAAAACAGTTTAAAACCTTCTTTTAATCGCTGTACGCATCTCAACCACCGCTGACAGTCATGGATACCGCATAAAATATTACCATGTAGCAATCACTGATGCTAGATCGCGATTCAACGGTGTTAACCAGATTCACAAACGAAACCCTAAATACAGAATGCAGTCGCCCAAGCTTATTTCCTTGATTTGATAAAGTTGACTATTAGCGGTCAGAAGCGCCGACTTCGGAAATTACTGCTCTATAATGCATTTCACAGAAAGCAATAAGGGAACCGTGAATCTTTTGGGCACAGGTAGATTGCCAAAAGCTTCATTGGCCAATCTTCGATGCAAGATTTCCTGCAGATAAATTTATGGCACGTGGTACCCCAAGTGCGTAAACGCCGGCACTATAAGGCTTGCAGCCTGCCATACATATTGCTATCAGACTGTTGATTGCATTCAACAACGATAAAGTTGATCTTTAGAAGAAGATCGAATTTGACATATGGAATAAGCAGATCATGGAATGTGGTACGATGTTCCAGCTGATAATAAAATATTTTTGTGCAAGATTTCTAGGCTACTACCTGAGTAAGTCTATGTCAATTTTTCGCCGGTAGTAGCTAACTAATTTAGAATATGTGTCCAGTCACGGTTTAGGCGATTGTTCATCAACAGTAAATCGGGTATGTTGGATGCGGGAGGTAGTTGTGCGGTAGCAACAAACCAAAAGCCCATTTCAAGTACTATGTGTTAATGTGACACTATTGCAACAGCCGTTCGAAGGAGTAGAAACGGGAAATATGATGATTGTTGTGTAAATAAAACAAGTTTACTATTTGGAATACGTTTAAATGCATTTAAACACCAAAAATTCAAGTTGATAACTTGGAACAGATTCAATGTTGAAATATCGGTACCAACTAGCCGCACCATTGCTTGAAGCATATTAAAACGTTTTTAAGCAAAGCAATTAAATTTGTTGAACTGATTAACGATCGTATATTTAACTACTAATGACATGTTAATAATGGAAATCTGCAGTGAAACTACTCTGATATACTAAATACTCTGACACCAACTGGACAACAAAAACAAAAACTGATGGGTTGATAGTATAGAGATGCAAACTGGATAAACTAAAGAAACTGTGATGTGTTGATTGTATAAGGAACGCAGGTGAAACACAAGATGTGATATCTTAATCGATGTTTTCCAACATCTACAAAGAGTACGACTTAACGCAATGTCGTCCTTCTTAGAACGGCATGTCACACCGCGCGTTGCATGGTTATAACAACTGAGCAATTAAGTGTGATAGTTTAATAATAAGATCTCAACTGGATAACAAAAACAAAATTTGAGACGAGTTTATAGATATGAACAAGACATCAAAATGTGATACGTTTATCGTATGGGAGGCCCAAGCGTGATTGGTTGATCTGTTTCTTCTTGCCAACATCTACAAATAGCACATTTTAACGCAATGGCGCTCTTTTTGATCATATCTGGATAGTGCCTTTTGATGGGTTGGTCGTAGTGGGATCCGCAAAGGACAATAAAATATGATGCGTTAATTTGTTTATTCTAGCTGATTTCAGCAATGAGCGTAACTTAATGTAGGGTCGCCCTTTGGAATGGTGTCATTATGTTGGGATCCAAAATGTGCGATAAAATGTGATGGACTAATCTGTTCCTTGTTTCCAACATTTGCAGTGGGTGCAAATTGATTCAGAATCGCATGTGCTATGTGATGCTATGAATCTTCTGGGAATCTCATCTGAACAATATAATGTGATGGGTTAATTTGTTTGCTATTCACAAAACAGGAAATGATTGTATTTCAACGCAATGCAATCATTATGTGACATAATGCATCGTATGGGGATGACAGCTGGAAGACAAAATGTGAAGTGTTAATCTTTGTCTACATGTCAACTTCTACAATCAGTGCAATTTAACGCAATTGTCCTCTTGGAAAGCAATATCTGTAGCATCTCACTATTGATCGTCTAAGGATATGATGAAAATAAAACAATAAAATGTGATAGATACGTTAATATATTTTATTTCCCAATTCATGGGTGAATTAATATGTATATCGTGCAGCGTTTGACAAACTCAAGCCAGTGCCAGGGATCGAACCCGGGATATGCGGGTGAAAGTTGCGTACGCGCTATCTGGGACCTGCTTTACGGTTTCTTAAGGAACCTCATAATGCGTGCAAATAGCAACGCTGGTGCGTACATAAAGCATATGACATAATCACTAAACACCACTGAAAATGTGCGTTAGTACTATTTGGACCAAGAAAGCATGAATGGGTTAATCTGTTTTTCCCTCCAACATTTACGTTGAGTACAAGTTATTTCAATGGCTGCCTGTCTGGACCACTATATCACACTGCATCGTAAGGGGATCTTACAATACAATAAAACGTTATGGGTTGATGTGTTTCTTGCTGCCAACATCTGCAATCAGTACAAATTAAAGCAACATCGTCTTGTTGGAATACTTTAGCCACACAATGCATCATATGGGAATCGGAACAGAGCAACGGAATGTGATACTTTAAGGACCCGCGCTGGACAATATATTACGATTTATTAACATGTTTTGCCAACATTTTCAATGACTGTAATTTAACGCAATGTCGCCCTCTTGGAAGGCTCTCTAACACCATACATACCACAGGCAAACTATTTGGACAATCTGTAAAAATCTGGACAATGAACTGTGATCAGTTAATCCGATTCTACTTTCCAACATCTGCAATCAGTACAATTTAATGCAATTTCACCGACTTGGAAGACTATGTCACACCAGTTTGATTTCTATGGGAATCGCGAATGGACCATAAATGTGATTGGTTGATTGTACGGGGACCCCATCTGAACAATAAAATGTGACACGTTGATCATATGGGGGTCGCAACTAAACAATAAAATGTGATGGGTGTCGAATGTATCCATAGGTGTCGACGGTACGTTCTCTTAGGGTGAGGGAGAGCTGGATGGTTTGCGCTAGCGCAGGGCGCTCGGCCGGAAGAAGATAAGCTTGAGGGTGGGGTAAATTTTTTGATTTTCAAGCTCTTAACTTTCCCCAATTTTTTGCCAATTTTACAAAATTTTTGCTAAAAGTCAATTAAGTTTGTGTCAGTTTTTGTCACATTTCTTTCATTTTATTGTCACATGTCTCAAAATTTTCCGGCCGTCATCGGCGCGGCGCTGGGTGGCGAGGTTTGGCTGCGGAGCCTTCAGGTGGTTCGATACAGTTTGGCTCGGGGGAGTTCCGACCATTGTGTGGTAACCCCTCCGTACTCCCTATCGACATCTATGGGTTGCGCTCTTTTGTTTTCTGCGAAGCAATGCAATACAGTACCGTTTCTTATCACAGCTAATATCTGAAATGTAGCATTACAGATACTGTGTTGGAAATCATTTGTCTTGTAATCGCAGACTTGCATACACATGTCCATACCGGATGACTTCAATGAAATATATGTATTAAGAAAGCTGCGCGTGCGATGATAGAACGCTTGTGAGTCGGTGGCAATCAAAATCACAACTGTTTAACTGAATGAAATTACCTGACGTCAAGAACATCATATTTGCCCTGTTTTAAAGCTTTAAAACGCAGTGGCATGGATATGACCTCTCATTGGATTGGAACTACTTGCAACAGAGAAATTGGGCAAGAATCATTCGTTGCAATGGTTCATGCTAAATTTTATGATATGCTCTCATCATACGCTCCTTTATGTCTAGTTTAGGGGCGTTGCTTTGTGCAGTCAATCAAACGGTCAAAAGTTTAAGTAATAGTTACATGATGTGCGCATGTGACCTGTTGGCAATCAACCTTTATTGAAAATCTTCAATTAGTGAGATCTGCCGTTGGAATACAGGGTAAGGAGATTGGTAAGTCGGGCCAAAATTATACCGAGATGGATGACGAAAGGATCGTCCTTGGGATTAAGAAATCTAGAAGCGCATGTTTGGTATGTAGATCTCTGGTGAAATATTTTTTGCTTCCTGTTGATTTTCTTTTCGCGAAGAACCTTATTGGTCGATCACAAAACAAGAGTCTAGTGTGTTTTACCAGAGGTAATAACAAGCATAAGTTCGACATGAAACCTCCAGCCGAATGATCAGAATGATTGAGTGATGGATATTTTATAACATTTTCATTTCTATCTAAAATACTGATATCACCCTAACGTCATTACCACCGTGTAACAATAGATCCAAAAAGCATTTTATTGCAAATTTTCTTTTACGATTTACAACTTGATAATGATTGCCCTTGTTCGCAAGTTCTCAATGTTCATATGTTTCGGTTTTACGACTTTTCGTTGTTTTTATCAATTCTATTCTTTAAGCGAATTAAAACATAATTCCAAAACTTTCCTTGATGAAGGTCGGCTTTAGACAATTTTCTACTAAAATATGCCAGCAAATATTAAAAACGTAATACTGGCAGGTAAGAACGTATGCAGGATATTGTATAATTTTCCATCATAAGCGAAATAAAACATGATTCCAAAATCTTTCTTCGAAGAAAGTCAGCCTTCTGCGATTTTCTGCGAATAAATGCCGACAAACATTTAAACCCTAACACTGACATGTATGCATACGGGCAGGAGGTGCGAGGATGTGTCCTATCGCCATACAGTTTTAGGGAAAATGTTGCGAATACGTAAAAAAACGTAAAAAATTTTGCGCCTTCGGTTCGCTGGTGCTTCTTGAGAGCCGGACATTGGGATTTATGTTATGATCTAAAACTTCGCTAGTTGTGTCACTCATTAACCCCAATTCGACTCACCGATAGGTTTTGTTTGTGAATATGGCTGCAGTAATGTACAACCATTGCACTAACCGTTCTGTTCAAAATAAATTGCTTTTGCGAACAGTTGCCGCTAAAAATTGGACAGGAAACTAGCGAAGATTTATCTCCCCAACAACAAAATCCCCGCCTACGTCGTTTTTGACGTGGTTCTGTGTTATCGCGGTAAACGTGCTGCATATTTCACCAGTTTACTATACTTTTGCAAGCTGGTGGACAAATAAAGCATGCAAACTGGTTATTTCCACCAGGCGCCGGGACAACTTTGTTTGACCGGCGCATTTCTTTAGCCCACTTTTCCTCGGAAGCCAGTGGACAAATGAAGCATGCAAATTGATTATCACCACCAGGCGCAATGATCACCTTGTTTGATCGATGCTCCTCCCTAGCCCAACTTTTCTCGGATGCTAGTAGACAAATAAAGGATGCAAATTGGTTATTACCACCAGGTGCAACGACAAATTTGTTTGACCGATGCACCCCACAACCTAGTAGACAAATATAGCATGCTACTTGGTTATTACTACCGTTCGCAATATCAACTTCGTTTGACTGATGCACATCTTTAGTACACCTTTCTTGACAAGCTAGTAGACAAATAAAAGATGCAAATTGATTATTACTAGCAGGCGCAATGATAACTTTGTTTGACCGATGCACCTCTTTAGCACACCTTTTTTCGAAAGATAGTAGACAAATAAAGGATGCAAATTGGTTATTACCACCAGGTGCAACGATAAATTTGTTTGGCCGATGCACCCCGTAAGCTAGTAGACAAATATAACATGCAAGTTGGTTATTACTACCAGGCGCAATATCAACTTCGTTTGACTGATGCACATCTTTAGCACAGCTTTCTTGGCAAGCTAATAGACAAATAAAGGATGTAAATTGATTATTAGCAGCAGGCGCCAGGACAACTTTGTTTGACCGGTGCACCTGTTTATTCCACATTTCCTCGGAAGCTGGTGGACAAATGAAGCATGCAAATTGATTATTACCACCAGGCGCAATGATAATTTTGTTTGACCGCTGCGCCTTTCTAGTCCACTTTTCCTCGGCAGCTAGAGGACAAATAAAGCATGCAAATTGAATATTACCGCCAGACGCAATATCAACTTTGTTTGACCGATACAGCTCTTTAGCACACCTTTTCTCGGAAGCTAGTAGACAAATAAAGGATGCAAATTGGTTATAATCACCAGGTACAACGACAACTTTATTAGACCGATGCACCCCGCAAGCTAGTGACAAATATAGCATGCAAATTGGTTATTACTATCAGGTGCAATATCAACTTCGTTTGGCTGATGCACCTCTTTAGTACACCTTTCTTGGCAAGCTAGTACACAAATAAAGGATGTAAATTGATTATTACCAGCAGGCGCCAGGATAACATGGTTTGACCGGTGCACCACTTTAGCCCGCCTTTCCTCGCAGCTAGTGCACAAAAAAATGCATGCAAATTGATTATTATAACCAGGCGCAATGATAACTTTCTTTGATACCTTTTTATCCCACCTTTCCTCGGACGCCAGTGGACAAATAAAGCATGCAAATTAATTATTACTACTAGGCGCCAGGACCACTTGTAGACAAATAAAGGATGGAAATTGAATATTACCGCCAGACGCAATATCAACTTTGTTTGACCGGTGCACCTCTTTATCACACCTTTTCTCGGAAGCTAGTAGACAAATAAAGGATGCAAATTGGTTATTATCACCAGGTACAACGACAACTTTATTTGACCGATGCACCCCGCAAGCTACTAGACAAATTTAGCATGCAAATTGGTTATTACTACCAGGCGAAATATCAACTTCGTTTGACTGATGCACATCTTTAACACAGCTTTCCTGGCAAGCTAATAGACAAATAAAGGATGCAAATTGATTACTAGCAGCAGGCGCCAGGACAACTTTGTTTGACCGGTGCACCTCTTTAGCCCACCTTTCCTCGCAGCTAGTGCACAAAAAATGCATGCAAATTGCTTATTATAACCAGGCGCAATGATAACTTTCTTTAATACCTTTTTATCCCACCTTTCCTCGGACGCCAGTGGACAAATAAAGCATGCAAATTAATTATTACTACTAGGCGCCAGGACCACTTGTAGACAAATAAAGGATGGAAATTGATTATTATCAGCAGGCGCCAGGACAACTTTGTTTGACCGGTGCACCTGTTTAGCCCACCTTTCCTCGGAAGCTAGTAGACAAATGAAGCATGCAAATTGATTATTACCACCAGGCGCAATGATAACTTTGTTTGACCGATGCGCCTCTCTAGTCCACTTTTCCTCGGCAGCTAGTGGACAAATAAAGCATGTAAATTGAATATTACCGCCAGACGCAATATCAACTTTGTTTGACCGATGCACCTCTTTAGCACGCCTTTTCTCGAAAGATAGTAGACAAATAAAGGATGCAAATTGGTTATTACCACAAGGTGCAACGACAAATTTGTTTGGCCGATGCACCTCGTAAGCTAGTAGACAAATATAGCATGCAAATTGGTTATTACTATCAGGTGCAATATCAACTTCGTTTGGCTGATGCACCTCTTTAGTACACCTTTCTTGGCAAGCTAGTACACAAATAAAGGATGTAAATTGATTATTACCAGCAGGCGCCAGGATAACATGGTTTGACCGGTGCACCACTTTAGCCCACCTTTCCTCGCAGCTAGTGCACAAATAATGCATGCAAATTGATTATTATAACCAGGTGCAGTGATAACTTTCTTTGATACCTTTTTATCCCACCTTTCATCGGAAGCCAGTGAACAAATAAAACATGCAAATTAATTATTACTACTAGGCGCCAGGACAACCTTGTTTGACCGGTGTACCTCTTTAGCCCACTTTTCCTCGGAATCTAGTGGGAAAATAAAGTATGCCAATTGATTATTATTACCAGGCGCAATGACAACTTTCTTTAACCGATGAACCTGGAAAGCTAGTAGACAAATATGGCATGCAAATTGATTACTACCAGGCGCAACATCAACTTCGTTTGACCGATGCACTGCTTTAACACACTTTTCTTGGCAAGCTAGTTGACAAATAAAGGAAGGAAATTGATTATTACCAGCAGGCGCCAGGACAACTTTGTTTGACCGGTGTACCTCTTTAGCCCACTTTTCCTCGGAATCTAGTGGGAAAATAAAGCATGCCAATTGATTATTACTACCAGGCACAATGACAACTTTCTTTAACCGATGAACCTGGAAAGCTAGTAGACAAATATGGCATGCAAATTGATTATTACTACCAGGCGCAACATCAACTTCGTTTGACCGATGCACTGCTTTAACACACTTTTCTTGGCAAGCTAGTTGACAAATAAAGGAAGGAAATTGATTATTACCAGCAGGCGCCAGGACAACTTTGTTTGACCGGTGTACCTCTTTAGCCCACTTTTCCTCGGAATCTAGTGGGAAAATAAAGCATGCCAATTGATTATTACTACCAGGCACAATGACAACTTTCTTTAACCGATGAACCTGGAAAGCTAGTAGACAAATATGGCATGCAAATTGATTATTACTACCAGGCGCAACATCAACTTCGTTTGACCGATGCACTGCTTTAACACACTTTTCTTGGCAAGCTAGTAGACAAATAAAGGATGGAAATTGGTTATTACCAGCAGGCGCCAGGACAACTTTGTTTGACCGGTGTACCTCTTTAACCCACTTTTCCTCGGAATCTAGTGGAATAATACAGCATGCAAATTGATTATTACTACCAGGCGCAATGACAACTTTCTTTAACCGATGAACCTGGAAAGCTAGTAGACAAATATAGCATGCAAATTGGTATTGCTACCAGGCGCAATATCAACTTTCGTTTGACTGATACACCTCTTTACCACATCTTTCTTGGCAAGTTAGTAGACAAATAAAGCATGCAAATTGATTATTACTACCAGGCGCAGTGACAACTTTCTTTAACCGATGAACCTGGAAAGCTAGTAGACAAATATAGCATGCAAATTGGTATTGCTACCAGGCGCAATATCAACTTTCGTTTGACTGATACACCTCTTTACCACATCTTTCTTGGCAAGTTAGTAGACAAATAAAGGATGCAAATTGATTATTACCAGCAGGAGCCGGGACAACTTTTTTGACTGATGCACCTCAGTACACCACCTTTCCTACAATTATCGTTTTTCGTTTTGCGAAGAAATATTATATCGACAGTATGCTAGCGTAAATTTTATTTACGGAAATAAGTATATACAGCACTCGAGTTCTATAAACTTTTCTCTATAATGAACAGCGGGTAAAAGCCCGAATAAACTCATACATCACATATCTAATAGCGATACATTCAAACTAAATTTGTTCCCGGCTAAACTTCACTTTATAATCTAATTTTTGAATAAAAAATACAAGAACAAATTGATAAAACCTCTCTGTTGATGTTCAGATATTTTGTGTGTATATGAATCATGCATTACGCAGAGTTTTTATGTTACAATGGAGTGTGCTAATCAGTATTCACCACGAAGACGTATTAACAATATCTGCCTTTGTTTTAGGGTTAGGCAATTTGGCTGCGAAAAACAAACATTTCACAGTAATATAAGTTTCACTATAAGTGCATTCATTATATGAGTATACTCCACCGTAATTGCTTCAGCGTTACACAACGGAACTTTTGCAACTGCAATGCTTCAACTTTTCCTTGGATGTTAATATAATATGGAATTTTTCAATGTCGGCACCACTAATTATTATTGATGCCATATTTTTATATAAATTTGTTGCTATTTTACGATTTATAATTTATAATTAGGAATTCAGATAACTTTGCCTTTCATAGCGCTTAGAACATCTTTGAACGAAAGGAGATAGTGCTTTTATAAATAATTTCGTACTGTGATCCTTAGTGTGTGTCATATGTACAGTTTTTTCTGTATAAAATAGCTTAATGAAGCAAGGTGAACACTAGCAGTAACAGGCGCAATCACATAACAGCTTCCAATAAGATTACGCTTTTCAGAAGCGGCGTTAACAGTAAGCTTCTGAGTAGGAATTTTGCAAAAAGATAATAAAAAGATATCACCCAAAAGCCATTCCATAGTTGTTCTCCAGTCACAGTAAAGAAAGATGACAGCGAGGTTTTTCCGAAGCGGCGTTAGCAGTAAGCTTCTGAGTAGGAATTTTGCAAAAAGATAATAAAGATATATCACCCAAAAGCCATTCCATAGTTGTTCTCCAGTCACAGTAAAGAAAAATGATAGTGAGGTTTTTCAGAAGCGGCGTTAACAGTAAGCTTCCGAGTAGGAATTTTGCAAAAAGATAATAAAAAGATATCACCCAAAAGCCATTCCATAGTTGTTCTCCAGTCACAGTAAAGAAAAATGACAGTGAGGTTTTTCAGAAGCGGCGTTAACAGTAAGCTTCCGAGTAGGAATTTGGCAAAAAGATAATAAAAAGATATCACCCAAAAGCCATTCCATAGTTATTCTCCAGTCACAGTAAAGAAAAATGACAGTGAGGTTTTTCAGAAGCGGCGTTAACAGTAAGCTTCCGAGTAGGAATTTTGCAAAAAGATAATAAAAAGATATCACCCAAAAGCCATTCCATAGTTGTTTCTTTTAGTCACAGTAAAGAAAAATGACAGTGAGAATTTTTCAGAAGCGGCGTTAACAGTAAGCTTCCGAGTAGGAATTTTGCAAAAAGATAATAAAAAGATATCACCCAAAAGCCATTCCATAGTTATTCTCCAGTCACAGTAAAGAAAAATGACAGTGAGGTTTTTCAGAAGCGGCGTTAACAGTAAGCTTCCGAGTAGGAATTTTGCAAAAAGATAATAAAAAGATATCACCCAAAAGCCATTCCATAGTTGTTCTCCAGTCACAGTAAAGAAAAATGACAGTGAGGTTTTTATGGCTTGAATTAAAAAATAAAATTTGAATGGTTATTTTTTATATATTAGATGCTACGCGTAGACATTTGGGTTAGTAAGATTGCTTTAATTTTTACCAATTTCAATTAGTAATATGACTTTTACTTTGTATTGCTATACCTATACGGGTGCACGTAAAAGCTCGGATGAAGGCTATTGTTTACATGCGCTAACTATTGATAAGTACGCTCTTGTGAAATTGGCGGGCTTATATTCTAAGTGATGTATTAACCCATCCAAGTGTTTTTATTTCTGCATGCAAATCACCCAAAATCTGATGCAGTCTTCAAGTGTGGGCTAAATAAGTTCTTTATAACCCTGTTACAAACGGTGTCAGTGAAATGCTGGCTGACTTTGGCCAGAAACATGGTGTTATTTGACCCTTGCGCCCGGCAAGCATAAATATATGCCCATCATTAAAAATACTTGGAAACGTGTAGCCAGACTCTGAATTATAAGATTGAAACAATATTTTGTGAATTACATAGCAAGTAAAATAGGCTTTCCAAGCACTCCCAGTTTAATATATTCTATTGGTTTTTACTAAAACGCCGAAATTTTCATTTCTGATTTTGAACATTTTATGATGTACCATATGATGTAGTACGTATCATAGTCTAGGTATGATTTAAAAGCAAACGCTTGCAACATAGTATAGCACGCAGGCATGTTCATCGTTCAGTTAAACAATTACATGGTTGAAGCCTTTTGACCGAATCAATATCTGGTAATGCCTAAAGTAAACCCAACTAAGTATGCTGTTTCCGATCCAGCTGTACACAATTTCAGCTGTTTATGAATAAAATCAAAATTTCATAGTGTACTAATTTTAAGAAATTTAGTAATATTACGTGCCGCAGTTAGAACAATCATCTTCGAAAATTTCAGCTGTTTATGGATAAAACAAGCATTCCTACTAAAATTTAGTGTACTAATTTAAGAAACTTGGGCAATATTGCTTACCAAATTAGGATAAATACCTTGGAATGTCATTAAATGTCTTTTTAATGTGTTTTATTTCTAAATTCAAAACGCACACAGCTGGGAAAATCACACCAAACCAGTTGCTTCATTAAAAATTTACATATAGAAAATCATTCGCAGGCATGCTTGAACGCATTAATATTTTAAAACCATTAATTTCATACTTGATATTGATTTCCCGGTACAAGAAATGAAAGACAAATACTGCTATCCCGGTCATCGCACATAACGAGAGAATTTATGCGATTGCACCGTACTGTCAGCGCTTGCTACACAAGTATGTAATACATGCTGACGCACCTAGGTCTCAGGAAGTATCAGAGGTCACCGGGGGGGGGGGTGAGAGGCTCTCCGGTGGTCCTTTAGGGCGGTAAAGAAAAAAGTTGACAGCCTCCCCGCCGAGGACCTATTTTTGCTAAATTTATCCCCATTTTGCCAATTGAACTATGTTTGCCGAACCCGCGCGGGGAAGAGTAGCCGGCGGGGGAAGACTGCGCGGGTCATGATAGTACCCTCAGGAGGTAGACCTGGGCCTCAAGAGGAAGGGTCCGAGATATGAAAGGGTAGCCGCCCTGGACCCCTGCGTTCGGTATGTATGATATATATACAGGGTGTCCCATATTAGGGGTATTTCATATCTAGAAATATTCCTCTTGTTATTGAATATTATACTATTATAATTACGCATATTATTACTGCTGCGTTACGTACGACGGAATGCACAACAATTAACGGAGAACCTTCACTGCCCGATATACAGGGCTATGAGTAACGCCGCAGCATTAAAGTGTCCCAGCACGCCAAAATATGAACTTATCTAAAAGCGATTCAGAATGCACGTACTATCATATTTAACTTAGGTTTTTGAAGAATAACACTTACGCTAACTGCGAACCTGGGCGCCTCCAAGTTTAATGCATTCTTCCAGTCCAAAACGCACACTTCGGCACAGTTTTCGAACCATGACAGGATCCAGAAGGAAAGCTCCTCCGATGTAACATCTTTCAGCCATAACAGGGTTTGTGGATTACATTTGTATACCTTCTCCTTCAATGCTCCTCACAGAAAAATTCAGGAGGGTTTAGATCAGGAGAACGAGCATGCATTTGACTAGCGCCTTGGCGTTCGATCCAAAGTTCAGAGATGGTTTTGACCAAACAACGGCGCACAGCCATCGCAAAATTAGAAGGCGCCTCTATCCTGAATAAAGCCAAGCCTGTCAATATGTGGTAACTCTTGAATATAAGGATAAATTCATTTCACAGCATCATTAGATACATGCTTTTATTCACAGTTCCATCGGAAAAGAACGGCACAAAAATCCACCAGACCACATGCCGACTCATACTTGACCATGACCATTCATATGGCGTTCGATAGTGTTACGACGGTTCTTTCCTCATGCCAATAAACACAATTATGCCAATTAATATGGCTGTCCAGTTTAAAATTGATTTGTTAGGTCAAGCCTTTCTTTAATTGAAGCAATAGTTTTATGATATGGGTGCTATGAACCAGAATGCCGCGTCGACCACTGTCGCACAACTTCGCATCCATTTTGGTTAACTGGATACAGTCGTTAGTGCAGTTATTCGATAAGCCAAATTAAGTCGAGTATCAGATACTTTGTTACAAGTAGAATTTTGTATTATCTTTAGTTATAATTCCTGAAAGTACGAGGGTTGCAAGTATATTATGTCAGTCCCAGCAACAGTTGAATTTCGGGCGTTACTGATGGGACACCATATATATATATATATGGTATGTATATATGTATATAGACATATTTATATACACATATATATGTATATGTATATATAGAAGCACACTCAACACTAAGTCTCAAAAAAATTTTGTAGAACAATCGCTAGAAATTGTTCTAAGATCGATAATATTGTTACCATTATTCTCATTTATAATATTTATATATTTATTATATAATCTATTTAAAGGTGCAATGCCAATATCGTCCAGACGATGTGGCATGATCACAAAACGCGAAGCTGAACGGCTTTGCAAATCATTCCTTACTGATAACGAACCACCGAAATTGCCAGAAAATTTTGCTTTTGAGGTACAAGAGTTTAACAATTGCACTGATATAGCTTATCTTCCTTACGTTCACCGATTTAACATCTTTGGTTGTGTAATGTTTTGCGAGATCAAACATGTGCGATGGGCACATGTTTGAATGAGTAAATATTTTAATACTTATATCAACAATTTACCATGCTACAACTAACTTGTGATGGAAAGCGATACGACTGGAGTACAACGAAATCAGACGCTTTATCGTGCAGCAATGTTGAGGTACAACGGTTGTTGCACAGTTTTGTATTATATTTATATAATGTGTACCATGTTACGAATTGGAATTTAAACAAGGTTATTTTCCACAAACCTCATAGACATACATGCCGCAGGGGGGGTAGGGGGGGTTACCCCCCCTGCGGTCCGGCCCCCCCCCCCCCCCGAGGCCGAAAGGCCAGGGGGGGTTACCCCCGCTGGGATGGCCGCGACCCCCCCCGTGGAAGGCTGGACAATTTCCTTTTTAGTAAACCACGTAACGATGAAAACAGATTTTTTTATATCCTCCATTTCCATCTCATATAGGGTTAAACATAGTATTAACGGCTGGGAGGACCAAAAAAAAGGTCCTCACGAGATCGACCCCCCTTAGACAAATTTGGCCGGCCAGGGGGGGTTACCCCCCTGGGATGGTCGCGACCCCCCCCCGTGGGGGCCTCTACCCCCCTGGCATAACCGACCGTCGGCATGTATGGTCATAGAATTACTTACATTACCTCAAAACTAGCTCAGGTGTATAAAAGTAACCTCGGGATGATATGTTTAACGGGATTGAGCGAAATGATTTTGAGAAACGTATCATTGCAGTTTGTAACGTTTGAGTTTCATGCCGTATCAACACTGAACTGGTGACATATGACGAGTGCCATTAAGCCCAAACAACCAGAGAAAAAATGCGCCCTCAAAAAATATTTTAAATAGTTTAAAACAAATGACCGGTACTAGTACTAGTTCTGCCCGCAACAAAAAACTTCTGGGCGTTGCGCTACAAATTTATTTTCCTAAAATTTCGATGGAAAAGAAAACATGCGTGACCGCCAATAAGACATGATGAATTTGATCAAAACGTGCATTTTAACCTAAACATATATAACATTATCGTGTATGCGTCCTTATGAAATATGTAAATAAGTATTATGATGCTATTTTTAATTATGCCCTGCATTAATATGTTTATATTTTACAAAATAAAAGTTGATATATCCGTGACTCCACTACTATACGTGCATACACCATGGTTTTTTGTCAAAATCACGAACTCCATTGTCCAAAAATTCACGGTCAGAATTCTGCCATTGATATTGGTAGTTCAGTGAACGCAAACATGGGCCCCTTGATGTACGAATACACTGTGCGTACGCGTGCGCTTGCTGATGTTCATCAAATGACATTCTGAATCGCCTAGCTGTACTTGCGACCTACGAGGGCATATTAGTGTACGATAAAAAGGTTAGAATTACATTTGCATGTGTTCACCGTAAGTAAATTACTACACCAATTCGCAAAATAGCGACCACCAACAGCAAGAACTTGTTGCTGTATCGCAAATCGTGTCCGTCTACATAAAATAAAATCACTATTTGTGGCCGATGATCCGTTTTAGGAATATGAGCTGACTCGATTGAATAACAACACAGGTCTGCCTGAATTAAACTCATGATTTAGTTTGTAGTAAAAAATGAAACATATTTTATATACATTTTATGGTGCATGCACCGAATAGCTATGGCTAATTATGATAGCACCTAAAGCTTGTTTTATTTTTCAACAAACAGTAGGACTGTTTGGATGTTTCATACCTAGATTTTCATCGTTTAGATATTTGATACGTGTACAAGTGTATGTCTGGTAATGAAAACTAATTATCACAAATCTTGAGTATTAGAATTCTATGAGAAATTTCTTAACATTTCGAGTATATATTACAAGTACATACAATCATTATTAATTCAGAAATTACCAATAATGTTTTCCTTCTATATTATGGTTACCTATTTGTAGCAGCATAAAAGCTAGTTAACGACTGGATCTCTTCTAGTTTCCGGTGAATGATATGTTAGCTGTTACTAACTAAGATTTTGCAGCCCGCTAATTAAATTTGCTGGCGCAACCACTATAGCAGAACATTTAGTATTTATAAAATTGTTTGAGATTAAACGTCATTCGTGGGCGCAGTGTCACTCAGAAAATGCAAGGTAGCATGTATCGTATGCGTTTACAGTCATTCTTACTCAAAAGAATATTTTATCAAAATATTTTCAGGTTAAACATCGGTGTGCTTGGGGCTGTCGCGGTTTCTTTATGCCATCGCGATACAATAGCTCGCGTGCGAAATGTATTCGATGCGCATTCTGTAACTTATTCTTTTCGCCAAATAAGTTCATTTTTCATTCTCATCGACTACCAAACAGCTCGTACGTTCAGCCGGATGCTGCAAATTTCAATTCATGGCGTCGACATCTTTCACTAACAGGATAGTTCACTTTGAATGTTACATCAGTTGGACCGGATTTGGTCAAGTTTCATTCCGAATCAGCAAATGTCGGTACATAAAAGATGAAAATATAACAAGTTTGATTTTGTGACATTGACAAAGACGTTCGCACAACTTTATATCCATTGAACGTCACCGCAGAACATAAATTTTTATCGAGACGATTCAAAAATTTATTGGGACTAGCTAACCTCACTCTCTGAGGTAATCTATAACGGAAACAAATCAGCGTCATTGTATTAAATGGGACCGGGTGTGCACAAAAAGTCCTCCTTTACATATAAAATTTCCGTTATTTTAAGCTCATGATGCTCCAAATAGGTTGTTTTATTAAACAATTGGGTATTTTTCTTTTGCTTGTAAGTTGTCCCATGTATCGTCTTAAAAGTTTTAATGTCATTTCAGTCACAAAACAGTGTTTACCTGACTAGAAAAGTGTATGCGAAATGTGTGGCGCAATTGGTAATCATGTTTTCAAACTAAGATCTTATTTTGGCGCTTTTCAGTCTTTACATAAGTCAAAAGTTATTAAATGTTTGCGTACAAGTTGCTTATCGTTTAGTCGTTGTTGCAAAAACGATTGATACTTAATGAAATAACTTAACATGCTAAAATCGATTAATTCAGATAAAGCATTGACACATAGTATTCCCTTTGTTCCTTCAGCTTCGACCATTTTTCGCTGCATCGTTCGATGCAACAAACGTATCGCACTTAAATATAAACTGAATAATTTGCCAACATCGTGTTCGTTAACATGATTGTCGCCTTATTTTAAGATTATGGTGTAAAAAACTTAAAATTTATCGTTTAATTCTATGACTAAGATTTGTTTATGGCTTATATAGAGCAACAACGTGAACCAAAATCGAGCCGGGACCAATCTCATACAGGACAAAACATAGTTTTATTTGGCATTATACGTAATCAATTACCGTCAGTAGTTGTGAAATTATCTATGATTGATGCAAAAACGCTATTCCACGACCCGAATTTGTTATGACACTACAGCAGTTATATATTGACAAATATGAGGTATATGCATCGCCAGCCGATTTTTGTCACGGGCAGACGGAATTATTCAAGAATAGTGTACGTGATTTTACAAAGGTAAAGAAAATCCGACACATTTTTGATGTTCACCGAGCACTCGAAAATAGCATCGATGGCAGTACACAAAATGCACGAAAGGCTTCTAGGTGTTCAGTTTCATTTGATAGAATTATGTACATATTAGTCTCTTTGTCCCGTTGAATTCGTCCCTTTAACAATTTCATTGAAAGCGTAGACTTTCAGAGCGATCGCCTGACCTACATACTGCTGGCACAAGCTTTTAAAAAGTAATTTTTCCAGCTGAATTATAGACTTCTGTGCAATTGTAGCTTTTGACAAGAAAGCTTTGTTTAAACTTGCACATCTTTTCGAAAATCACTGCACAACCAAAAAAATTTTAACTACTGTCTTATCTAAAGTAAGAAACAGCACAGATACGTCGTTCGATGTATTGCCAACTATTGTGAAAACTCGTCTTTAATTAATGCTGCTGGAAAAATCAAACAAAACGCAAAAAACAAACATTGTTTAAAAACCAAGCGAAAACAAAAGGTTGATATTTAAGTTCCTCAAGCTTAGCTATCTAATGATAACCACTGATTATTTGCCGAAAGATTTGAGTCAGAAAGGAATAGAAATCCTTGTAGACCGTTATTAACTTGCGCACAACCAAAACTAGCAAAATACACAGCTACTGGAAATAAGATGCTATAGTATGGTTATTATACCATTCATTTCTGTAAAACAGTGACACAAAAGGATATATTTTTGTGAATTTAGCACACTAAGGTCCAGCTGTAGCTGCAAATAATTCCTGTAACATAATATACTAAAAACGTCATTCGTATAATTCCCTACTTACTCGATAATAAACTTTAATTAATATCAAATACAGAACAAAAATTCAAAAGCGAATACTGAACAGCGGTTCCTTACGAATAGTTACAATTATTATACGGTTTGCGGTTACACAGATCAAAATACCCCTGTTGACGCCGTTTGCGAATCGCAAAACGTGTTATGTAGTAAAACAACCATATGTTAGCCGATGAAATATGTTTAACAAATTATCGGGATTCGTTTGGACTGTAAGGCCCTCAAATGTACTTTGGACACAACAAAAAGTAGTAAAAGGCACAACTGGAGGAGCATATATTTGCTGCAAAATAGTATTTCGGGTTATCTTTTTTTCTATAAATAAGGAAAAATAATACAAAAAGAGTATTTCGCCAAATTTAGCGCACGGCACCACGAATGTTGAGAATCAGTATCCGCACATAATCCCGTAATAACTTAGTTATTTATTACAATTTTAGCTGATGGACCTGAAGAGCTATTACACGCGTGGGAAGATGTCAAAGCAATGTTTAACGGGGGAAGCCGAAAACGAATCTACAGCAATCCGCAACAATCGCATAATCAACAGCAACACGAACAGGCACCTACAATAAATATATCTAATCGTCAATCGTCTGAAAGCTTATCACCATCAAGCCAAGGACAAACTGGTGGACAATCGCTGGACGTCGAAGGTTTTCCGGTTGAAATCAGTGATATGGCAAATATGAGCGTTTCTGGTCACGACACGCCGAACTCGGCTCAGCCAATTTACACATCAATGAAGTCACAAAAATTGCAAGAACCTGTCAGTCCAACGTCGAATTTGAAAGATCAGCCAATGATCGCAATACATGCAAACGACTTATACTCAACATTTCAGAACTCTACAACTCATGCTGTTTGCAATGTAACACCAGCTCTAGATCTAGCAAAGAATACTACAGCTGATGAATCCATAAATCGCACGCAGCAGCACTGTGATGCTGGGCAGTTTGAGTCACCAAAACAAGTGTATAATCCGTGTTATCCGGCTATTAATTTATCTTATCCACATTGGGGTAATTATTTGGGTTCCATGTCGGGTGCCCAGCAACCGTCGTATAACACCGTCCCATCGGCTACTCCTGATCTCAACAACTTCACGCAAATGTCAAGCCCATTATTAAACGCAGCAGCTGCCGCGGCATATGTTGCGTCTGTTAATAGCATCGGAGTTCATGGCCCGTTTAGCGTTGCAAATCTCTTGGGCCATAGTCAGCCGTTATCACAATTGTTGATGAGTCCACAAGCTTCACCGTTTTCTGCATTAAGCACTAACACGTCATCGAATGTATACGGTGACTATCTTCCAGTGGAGCTGTTCAAAAATCCGTTTCTTGCCATGGCACATAGGAAACCCGACGATCATATTGAGCGTAAAGGAGAAAATTCTTCACCAAACACTGGGCAGTCTAATATTACCAATAATGACCACAACATACAGGTTTCTGATGCTGGGACAATTTGTTTCTCTAAAATAGTAACTTCGGATTCCACGGAAATAACTTCAAGCGTTCCAGCAAACTTATCGTCTGCAAGGCAAAATCAAGATGTAAGGGCAACACCTAAGTTACTGAGTGGAACTTTAAACCCGCCAAACGCTGAAGATGAAAATACGCCGTCTGATTTATCAAAACGGAGCTATGAACGAAGTTTGTACGCACGTGGATTAGCTAAATGCAGCTCTGAAGCAAGGTCCGTTGCTGGACGTGCTAGCAACGACTGTGGAACGGCTTGCGGCGAATTTTGGTCAGTATCGAAGATGGTAGCACAACGCGAAGATAACGGAGAACAAGGGTAGTGAAGTTACGAAAAATCACAACACTTGTACAACTTCTGCGTTCATAATACGTTAACGAAGATACATGCTGTAAACCATGTAGCAGGAATGAAACACAGTCATTGTTTCACAACGCCATTTCTTCATTGTTAATATGTTGTTATTGTGATGATTCCAAGACCACAGAATTATGTTGCTTAAAATGCAGTAATTTTCACAACAAAAACCACTCAAAACCTTTGTAGTATTTAGTAATTTTTGAGTCATTAACGAGTATATGGCGCAGTAGCATTACTAGTTTCAGCTAGCTTGAACCCGTTTTCCGGTACCAGTTACAAACATATTATTTGTCGTAGGCAATCTTATCTTAGATCCATTCAAAAGGTTTCTAACCGTCGGCGGTTAAAGTATGGGTCGTGTCATGGTCTTCAATGCTTAAAATGTGTAGCGCCGAGATAAAAAATTATCACATGTATTCAACGGATACACCCTTTCGAAATCGAATATTTAGTCGAGGCACAATCAAAAATCACAGCCAATTCACAAGAAAACTAACAAGTCTTCCAAACACACAAGTTAATGCGTGAAAAAAATCACGATGCTATGAAAAATTCGGCTAAGAAAAAATGTTATTCTATAAAGCGGTGTGTTGTGTTTTAGATTTGTCCAACTTTTACCAAAGTTTCATTGTAAGCTATAGTTAATGCATTATGTCAAATTTATGATGTTATTCACATTTCTTTTGATTACAAGGATCACACCCGCACCCTCTTTCTTCTTTCAAAAACTGCGTCAATGCATCATACCTATAGTATTTATGCGATGTGTGTGTCGTACATATCATGTGCAGCCGATATGAAAATATATAATTCTTTATGCAAACTTAACACAATATTTTGTAATGAAAATACAAAAAATTTTCCACATTTAATTTAAAACATTCGAGATAAGTTTTTGATATCTGAAATCTTTCTAAACGTTCAAAATTATCGTTAGCCAAGCTTTATGAATATGTTAAGACAAATGCTCTATTGCTAAGGTTGCCATGTATTGCACACGACACAATGCTCTACTATAAATCCAAAATAATTACTATTATATTTTCTCAATAAATGTATTGAATCAAACCATATGAATATTATATATAACATAAGATACTCATTGTTTTAAAATTTTTGCAACGTTTTGTGGTAAAATTTTTAAACGAAATTCTCTTAATTTCATTAAATTATTCCATTAAGGCTAGGATATTTCTATAAAATTGTTTTTACTTCAACGATAGCGTGAGAAATGAAAATAATGTAATAAAAAATTTTTTATAGCAATCTCTCAAATTTTAGAGAATAAATATTTTGACACAAGTTAAGAGAATATTACTACGCTGTAACACATCGATTTAAAATCTTTACGAAATTATGTGAAATTTAAAAAAAATTGTTGTTTATAGACAGTTCAATGTGATAAAATAAGCGCCGGCTCCATAAATGTTGCATATTCCATAATAGAACAACTTCTGAAAGTTTCACACTGTTCATGCTCACAATGATTTTAATTTTGAGTTATATATGAGAATTTTAAGCCCGCGTTATGATACAAAACAATTGGACTTAAGTCAAAATTGCTATTCCCAGTCGATTAGTTTTACAAGCGGCACATTCGTGAGTTGAACGATTTATTTAAATACTGAAATATAAAATTAAAAAAATTTCGAAACTATATCGTGGATCTGACGCATCACTTAATTTATAATTGTTCAATATTTAGTAGCAATTATTAATTTTGATTAGTTGCTTTGTATAACGGTTGAGTTTAGTTCCTTGTCATAGAAACACATAAACACAAAGTTATGTAAAACCATAAATTTAGAAGCGTAGGAAACGTCTTCAATGCCCAGTAACTCAGTGTATGCCCAATAATGAGAGAAGAATGTGAAATTGGACACATTCTACATGTGGTTAAATGCCAGAGACAAAAATTTAGGCAAGATGTAACTTTCACTCGCATTCATAAATTAATACCCCGCATATTATTCCGTATTAGCAAAACAAAAATTGTTCTATTATAGCATATCATGGACAGAAACGTTCGAGAAAACTCTAGTTATATATTCTATGATTTCACAATGTATGTTTGATGTAAAATTAAATATATCGTCAAAGTTTTACTTTAGAACTAATTTTAGGCCAGGAGAATTGATTATTTTGTTTTCAAGATTTTCAAGTACCGATTGTTTACCACCCGCACGGAATAACGTACTGTGTGTCCGTATATTGTCGCGTACTTTGCATTGTTGCTTTAAATTATTAGTTGTGCATGGTTTGAAATTTCTTACATGATATGAATGCATGTCTTTTATTCATCGCTTGTGCGAAATTTAAGGACGTCGCAAACGTCAGTTTTATGTTTTGACGCAGTATAAATTGGTAACAGTGAGTTTGACTAAGGTTAAACTTCGTTAGGTTCCTAAGTATTGGGAAACATTTCTATCGTCAGGACTTTAATCCCCGTATGCAGTCGATCATTTTAATAGATACAAGGTACTTGTCATAGTGCTTCTGTGGACCACGAAGCGCAGAAGTTGTAGCAAATTATAAAACAATTTTTGAAGTATTCTAATATTTTTATTGCAACATATATACAATTTCCAGGATAAGGAGTGACCACGCAGTTACAAAAGTTTAACGAAATATAGCACAAATTTTCATGTATTTTTGATATATATTTTACTGAAACACATAATTTCCAGGGAAAGTGCATAAGTAGTAAGCAACTCTAACACAACTTTTATTGTGTTTTATGGTTCACATAAAATAATCTTCACAAAAAACTGTGATCGCAAAACGTTTAAGTTGTGACGAAGTATAACACAATTTTTCAAGTATTTTGATATTTATATATTGAAACATATAATAAGTTTCGCAAAAAGCTTTTGAAAATTAATCTGCAATTCCAAGATGCAGTTCATTTATAAGATCAGTTAATATATTTTAGTGTAAACGATAAAGTTCACATGGCACGATTAACTAGTAATATGTTCCTATCGTCGTGTACCGAAACTTAACACTGAAATAGTTTATATAGATTTATGTCAAACTATATATCTTTTGTACAATGCACCGTCAATGTCATTTGTAAAAACCAAAGTCTGAAGTATCCAAAGTTTCGTATTTGAAATGTCAAATCCTGTTATGTTATCGACCTTAATCTCTAAATAACAACAAATTAGCTTATATGTGTTCCACGTTTATAAGTTTTGTTTGTTTTTATTTTGTGAAATCAAGCTTCGTAGCTTGAAATATTGATTCTGTATATTATATTTTTGTTTGTCAAATACAGATTACAGATTTAGGGTGTACTTTTGCTATAACCATAATTTACGTGTTACACGGTGCTTAAAGCGGGACTAAAAATTTGAAACAGATGATGAATTTGGGAATAATTTATCAAAATTCTCATTGTCTAGTGTATGCTATAAAGCATATGAATTGACGCCGTAATACGGTACTCAATAGTTGCGCTGCATGTAACGAGATACGGCATATACAGTGTTTAAAGGTACGGTTACAGGTTTAATAGAAATAATTTGAAAAAAATGAAAATTGTGGCGCTTTCTAAATTTAAATGCTTTTGCTAGCAATAGTTTATTGAATTTTATTTAAAATTGTGTCGATGCATTTCCACAATAGAAAAATATGAAGAAACAGCGCTATTAGATTTCAGTCGCAAACAGACTTCCAGCAGGCAATAAAATTTAGATAATACAAGATAGCTAGATCGCGCGAAACCCACATTAAAACACGTACGTGCATCTTTGTCGATAACTTGACAAAAACGTTGAATAGTATTGACACGTGCAAATTCGTCAAAAATCTTCGGCTCAGATGGCAACAAATATTTAGGGAGCTAAAATTTGTTACCAGCAGTCTACAATTGACAAGCGGCCATAGTTATTGCTTTACATTATCCAGAGCTATTCCAATTGCATATATAATAGTCAGTGTATGTTGCTACTATTCGAGCTTCTGTGATCATCGTATACATATCTATAATATAACATGTAAAATGTAATGATTACATAAACATAATTTGCAATATTTTCCTATATTTTCTAAAGTGTTACCATGCTCAATAGATTCTATTTAGTTAAAATTTTGTTTTAAATCCAATTTTATTTAAAACTTTGTAAAGATCTTGTCTTGTATTGTTTTTTCGTCACATATCAGTTTCTTTAAATTCAAGTAATATGTAGACGTAGTTTAAAATTCGAAAATATTTCGTAAATTTCGAATTTTTCACTATAGCTTTCGCTGGAATTCGAATAAAAAACGCCAAATCCGAACCTTGTGGGATTCACGTTATATTGCATCCTTTTATTATGGTTCAGAGCCTTTTTCCCAATAACACCAGAGCATTTCAATAGCAACATAAACTGTACGGTATCTGTTCAAATCGTATGTGAAACATTTATTAAGTGGCATGCGACTACTGCTCAGAACCTTTTTCACACCGTCGAAAGAATTTGAGAAAGTTGTTTTATAATTTTTACCACATAGATACAAATGGTCAGAGACAATATTTGCTACGTTTGTAAATTAGGCAAAAATTATCCCCAGATTACCTTTGTCCAATCAAATGTTGAAATAGCCTAAACCTATCCCTATAAGATATTAAGTTTTCGATCGTACACACTCAAGGTCCGAAATCTCGCGAGGGAGGGGGTCAGCCCCGTCTTCAGACGAGGGGCGAAGGGTTCCTTTTATAAGTTCGGCGCTTACAGCTCAGCCAGGGGGGGGGGTTGGACGCCCTGTCAGGGGCCCGAGCCTCAGGACAGAGACAACCCCACTACTCCCCGCTAGAGTATAGTTATAGATGAAAAATGAGATGATGTACATGGCAGGGTTAATACAAAATTCTGACAGAAAATCTACCTCACCACTCAACAAGAGCTGGCTTAAGCTTAGCAAAAGACTTAGGCTTAATACTACGGACGTCATCATTTGCTTATCTCTATTTTGCGACTTAACTGACTAAAACCGAAATATGCTGCTAATTATATTGGTATCTATCAATCGAACAAACCTTCTTTAATGCGAGATTTATAACGTGAACCTTGTACAGGTTTCAATTATGTAATAGAATATGGGTGTACACTTTTTTGATTCGGGAAAACTTTGTGATGTGTGTTGTCATTTATTAGTATATTGTTACTTTTGTGTCTAGTAAAGTGAATTGGTGACTTAGTTTTTATGCAGATGTTAAACAATTGCCAGATTGTATATCGACATATAATATGTTGAAAACAAAAGAAGGCGAATGAACCATAGTATGTGATAGGTCCTGTAGTAAACACTATACGTCATCAGATGTGCGAAATCAGAGACCAAAGTTTTAATGTTTAATAAAAATTATCAAAATAGTTGACATGGCCAATGTTTGCAATGTTTATGTTATATACTACGTAATTCGCGAAATTTTGCTGCAACCCATTAGTGAAATCCTTTAACTCAACAATCCATTTATGTATTTAGCCAATTTTCTGGATGTGTTTTAAACTACCCATCTCAACCTACAACCACGTACATATGAAGACGCCTTTTCGAGAGGGAGGTTAAGCAGTGACATATTTCAAGCTTATGTCAGCCTGATTTTGCTATCGTTTGTAGCGCAGTTGTAAGCGAACCGAATTATATTCGTTTTCGCAGCGATCTTGTGCGGCTTGCTTAAGGTAGTAATATCACTGAGATATATGTTCGTACGAGGAAAAACGCCTGAGCATAAATAATAAAATTTTATCCTGATCGAAGCAAATTTTGTTGGGTAGTTTTGGTTATAGCTCTCAGACCGATCTAATTTCAGTGAGCTTATTCAATTCGTGTCTAATTTAAAACAATCTGTTCATGGGTTAGGGAGAAATTCCCATTTACGTGAAATCTTGAGCAGTTAATCTTTGAATTCAGCTCATTTTGATGCTGCTAGAACGGTATACAAAATTATACATATTGACAAATATTTTTCAGAAATTTTCATTTCTAGGCGTAACCAAAAAACTAATAAAATTTTGTCATAAATATGTAACAGTTTCTGCGCACCAGCTAGTACTAATCACAAAAAGAGCTTTATAGTTCATAGCCTCCTGGGAACAATACAGGCGTGACTCATTACAGCTGTATTATATTAACTACATACACGATTGCCAATCAGTTATTTAAACGGGTTTGCTCTAGTATCGACATAATCACATTGGGCCCAAAATTTAGGCTAAGGTTTATCGAAAATCATAAATATGGAAATTTTTATATCAAATGATTAAACAATGAGAATCAAGTTAATAAACAGTTATTCCACTGGAAAGGGAAATTATAACTGTTACATCCAGTGACATCAACAGATGATATTGATGGGAGAAGGGATAAATAGTGATTCATGTTAAGAGTTTCTCTAAAATTTCAGTAATTGACCTGTAGATGTCTTTAAGATTAGCTTGAATTTTGTTGAATCAGATGATTTCGCTGCCCGGTTTGTATCCTCCGAAGATTGCCAATTTGCTGTAAACATCATTAGTTCTCAGTGCAAAATAGTGTTTTGAAAAATGGATTGAAACCTAGGTTAAATAATTTTGTCATATGGTCCCGAAGATTTGTGTTGTGAGACATCTCATACATGTTCTTGGACAATTTGTTTCTTTTGTTTCAACGTCAAAATATACAGCATATCTAAATTCCCGTTTCAAACGACGAAATTTTTTATACATTCTTAGTTAAAATATGCTAATCTTTCATTCTATGACATTGTCAAAAGTTTAGGCTTCCCGTGATATACCGCCGTGCTTTTTCTGTCCATCTATTTCTAAAATTAAAACACGGTGATCAAATCTGACTAGAATATTCTACGATGGAACGAATATACATTATAAATATAAGTTATTCCTTCAAGAATGAAATAACGAAATAACATAATATATTATTTACACCATATAATTTGCCGACGGCGACATTTCGGTGTGTTTAAAACTTGAGGTTGTTGCCGATATACACACCCACCTACTTCCCTACCAATAAACGACCGGGATTAGGTTTCCTGAAGGCAATATTTGAAACAGCACTTATTTATACTAAGTGCAAAATTACACATGTTTAATGCTTAGATATATAAAATTTTAGCAATATATTTAACGCAGCAAAATATAATTGCAAAAAGCCAATAAATTCGCTTTGACCGCGAGCGTCGCAAAATGCGGCTGGGACATAGCCAAAAGTAGTAAAATGCACAACTAGTGGACTATATCTTTATGGCAAAATAATATAATAGACATACATTGCTAAATCTCGCAGGTCAAGGTCCCGAGGAAGGTGGGGTCGGATAGCGGATGGCTCGAGAGAAGGCCTTCGATCTCCCCAGCAGCTTGGAGTCTCTAATTCGGATGTTAAGAAATTTTCTGCAGTAAATATATTTCGAATTTTTGCCGATTTTCATCTAATTTTTGCCAATTTTCCCTAATTTTCCCTATATTCCCTGTACTTTTTCCTACTTTCCCTTCTATTTGTCAAAATTTTGCGCCCGCCTTCGGTCCGGGCGTGGGAGGTGGGTGGGGTTGAGGACCCTCACGGCTAGGCCTCCGACTACCTCTCAGAAGGGGATCGACGTCGCCCGACAGAGGCTCAAGCCCCTGGGGCTGATAATCTCACTTCCACCCCATGAACATGTATGAGTGGCAGCATAATAATTTTCATTACATGAAACAAATGCGTATACTGTACTGTTGTCGACAAATATTTTGTAATTAATTGCTCAAAGCAATTAGCAAGATCATTTTTATATCAAACGAGGCAGAGCCCAATACTTTCTACCTTGGCACAGCCGGGACACCTTATAATAGTCTGAATATATGCTGCGTAATTCCACTCTGAGTCAATGAAAAATGTTGATGACAACTTATTTTGTTTACACATAAGATTTAATTCAATCGTTAATAATAAATTCTGTTAAGTAGCAATCTTTTGAAACCAACAGCTCATGCCTGAGGACCAATCCGTTTTGAGTTTTGAAAGGATACCGGTACTTAAAAGTCCGTGGCATCGATAATATTGAATTATTAATTTCAAATACTGAATTTGTAGTAAACTCTATTCACCTATTTCTAACTCATACAACATTTCGACTGATGAAGCAATATAGATGTACATAGCTAAATACTGATTTTTTGTTCAATATAATCTTTGATGGATTAATTTTATGATTCTGCTTTACGTCTATTTTAAGTGGTTCATACATTTGAGGATTTCCGCCTACGAATTGTTCCAGTGTTGCCAACTACCACTGTGCCTCTACTGGTAAAAATTGCAGAAACTAAGCAATTTTTATTTATGTAGTATGCGGCCCAAGTAAACCTTAGGGACTTCTCAAATTCCCGCGGTAATATAAAAAACTTAGATTTCCCAAATTCTCACGTGAGATGTGAAAAATGCAAAAACCCAAATAACTTGGGGAAACTGGGAAATTTGTAAAGTGGGAGTTTGGAAAAATTTGAAATTGGGAAACTGATAATTTGGGAAATGGGGAATTAAAAAATTCCGGTGAGAATCTGAAAAATTTCAATTTTTCAAATTAACACGGGAAAATGAAATTTGTAATAGTGAGAAATTGGAAAACTGTGAATTCCCAAATTCCCATGGTAATCTAAAAAAGTTAAATTCCCTTGAGAAATGCAAAGACTACAGAAACCAATTTAACTGTGTATAATATTAAAATCCCGCTGGAATTCAGAGGAATTAGAACCTTATAAGCTCCCGCGGGAGTTCGGGAATCTGGAATGTTTGACATTCCTGTGAGAATTTGGGAATCTGAACTATCGTATATTCATCATAGATGTCCAGGTTCCATCGGCGTATGGGGATAAACAGTTCGTCGGGGGCGGTGCAGCAGGGGGAAGGACAGCCAATAATAATCGGCACTGTCCCAATTTCTTTTCATATTGCTCCCCATTTTCACTATGTCGTTATTTTTCTCATAATTGTAATATTTCCGACCGAGGGGGGCGGTTAAATATGGCATGAAGGGGTGATGCCTACCACTCCTACGGACACCTATGCCAGGCTACGTAACCAAGTAAATTTTTAATAAACGAAGCATATACTCATAACGCATCAACTTGTAAATGGTGTCACGGCTCTAAGTGTGATCAGCAGGTAAATACGCAGGGGGAATAACAGCTTCTAAAAACCGGCAGTCGATGCGCGTATATTAATGACAATACTAGCACGAATTACCGAATCGGTATCGAAGTAGAATGTGACAGTTTCTCGATCACTGGAAGTGTAAGCCCTGCTTTAGATACCGCGTTGTTTCCGGTCTCACCTACCACTATCTGTCGGTAGCTGAAAAGGGAAGCTGCGTACACATTTCGTTGTGAAGGTGTGTCAGACAGATCATTCGTCTTGAGCCCGGTCGCAAAACGGTCACTGCGTCCACGAGCGATGCCCAAGCTGGATTCGAATATCGTTTTCTGCATAGGCAAGGGCGATTAACGGCCGAGGCAACTACGCAGCACTTATTGCTCAATATTGAAGTGCTTAGAAATATATGCATTGCATCGCTGGTGTCATAAAAACAAGGGCTAAAAATCAGAAATCATGACTCCTTAATGAAGCTTATGCTTTGCAAACATATGTAATTCTATATCCACATATCAAAGCAATACAATAAACAGAAGTTCGAGCAGCTTTTCCCATTATTTCAGCCTAAGTCTAGACTTATATTTGGATGGGCTTGAAACTATAGATCTAAGTGCAAGAACTCTTCCTACCGTACAGGAATTTGACCGACTAATGAAACTCATGGTGCATTATGATACTGATATATTACCTTCAATAAGAATCGAGGATGCACTTGATACACATGGAACCATTTATCTACCATTTTTGCCGGGATTCCATGATTTAAATTTATTATAGCTCTTGTTGCATATTAAGCGAAATGATCAGGAGCTAACTCCGCTTTGGTGGTTTGTGTATAACAAAACGCGCCCTAGGGCAGAAATTGATGCTCTATGAATACAGATCAGATCGCACTACTTCGAACTAATACGAGACACGAATGTATTATATATTCACATAGCAGAGGCAGTGGACATCAAATATAAGCTATGTATTAGCATTACTTTGGCACAACAGATAGTGAATCGTGAGCATAACACCTTGTACAGCGAGTATCCTGGCCATGACCAATTATTAGCAACATTGAAGCAATTTTTTATTGGAAGGTATGTCACACAACATACAACAATGGATCAAACGATGCTCAATGTCAGTCCATTAAGGACCCCGTTACCAGAATAGACACAGGACTTGACAGGGTTGCGTTGATAAGTCAACCAATGTGTCGTGTGGGTCGTTCACACACTCGATGTATATGTTCTGTCACAGGTAGGAAATCACCACAGTATCGCATTTATCGATGAGTTTACAAAGTCTACAATAGCCATGCCGATGCAATATCAGGAATGCCGGTACTGCGGCTCACATATTTTTATACAACGTAGTTAGCCGACATGGAGCACCTAAGGAGTTGTACTCGGATAGTCGGATAAACATGCAATTGGCACTAGGTGACAATCCGGGGTATCATGCCGAAGCATTGTGTGTAGGCTGGCCATGATTTTTGCCCTTTACACCACCCATCATCTTATCCGCCTAGACCAAAGTCTAGTACCTGTTTAACGCATAGGTACTGCGAAGCAATTGTGGCTGAGTCCCTTGCCCAAGGAAGTTAGCGCGACCACTGGATTCAAACTCCTGACTTCACGATTATGAAGCAGGCGCTCTATTAACCACTCGGCCACGCGGCCACGTACTCGGATAGAGAACATGCATTTACAGCGAAAGCGAATATGTTTTAAAATTAGTGTCAGAAAATGCAGGTATTTAAACACATGAACTTACTGACTTACCATACCCTAACAAATGGTGAAATTGAGCGTTCTAATATGACGTTGTTATATTCACTGTATGTGGTGCGTCATTTACGTGATAAAGGACCCTCCCCACGTGGGAGTTTTGTCCCCCAATAGTCTACACCATACCATCTAGTGGTATACATTACATACCTACACTATATAATAAAACAGATGGTGTATGAGAGTAGTGAAAAAATGGGGCTTTGGGCCCACCCACACCCACAGTGGGTGTGGGTGTTA
>JASANE010008529.1:0-15602 GCA_030248225.1 Trileptium ribeirensis
ACACAACTGTTACTTTAAGCTGTTACCCTAGCTGCATTTCGGTGTTGTTACTCAGATCCGTACTCGCACTCCTTGCTCAAAACTACTCTTTTCAATGCGTCTCCTACTAGCTCGTTGTAATTGATCTTAGAACGAGTTCGCGAACATATCCGTTCGTTTCCTGTAATGGAACCACATTATATCCGTCGAGATTCGGCTAAACAATATTTACCGTCCGGATTAAATCGTTCAAAAATGTTTCGTCTCTACGAACAGTATTGCCAAAACGATGATACATATGTGCCGGATAATCTACGGGTAAAGGCAAACATTTATAACATGATACTAAGACGAGACTTTAACTTAGGTTTTTTTATCCCTAAAAAGGATCAATGCCCTCTGTGTGTACGTCGAAAAATATTAACCGGTGCTGAACTTGAGGCTTACGACAACGAAATATACAATCCTCATAAACAACGGGATACCGATTCGTTAGCAGCAAAGTCTACAGATGCTGCTCGGGCCGCAGTAGAATCTGAATCGTTTCGAATGATTGCGTGTGATCTGCAGAAAGTTCTTTCTGCATCTGCCGGTGCCGCCAGCACTTTTTATTACCGGCGAAAACTCAATGTTTACAATTTCACAATATATGAAAGTAAAACACAGCAAGGATATTTTTTGTGGAACGAAACAATTGGCAACCGTAGTGCCAATGAAATTGCCAGCTGCTTGTTGATGTACTTGTCAAATTTAGCCCCTAGCGTTAGTGAAGTTTGTATTTTTTCAGACACTTGCTCGGGACAGAATCGAAACATTTTTGTTGCTGCTGCGCTGTTATATGTCGTAGCCAATTTGCCGTCGCTCAATATTATTGAGCAAAAATTTTTAAAATCCGGCCACACGTACATGGAAGTTGATTCCATGCATGCGGCAATTGAATATTCCTTCAAGAATTCGGTAACTACATGCGAAAATTCTGAACATACGTTGATACGGGTTCCTTCTGACTGGGAAGGTATAATCACTACTGCGAGAGTTAAAAAAGACTCTTCGCCTTACAAAACCTTAGTTTTAAAACAGTCAGACATCAAAGATTTTAAGACTCTTGCCAATTAAACGTTTTTAATTAGTCGAAAAAACAAGTCTGCGTCTGGACAGTCGGTTAACTGGACGAAGACAAAAGTTTTTCGCTACGAAAAAAAACGACCGTGCACTGTATTCGTTAAACCCAACGATGGCGATGTAGATTTCCACGAAATCGAATTGATTCCGGAGAAATCAACTCGGCGTTTAAAAACTATGAGCGGGTATAGGTTGCAGCCAGCCTATCGTGAACTTATTCCAATACCAAAAGAAAAATACACCGACTTACTATACTACTGCGAACCACCCAACAACATTATCGCTCCATTTTATCGTCACTATTACGCTAACCTTCATTATTCCGGAGGCATTAGGAATTGTCTGCCTGAACCAGACTTGTCGGAAGAGGACCCTGACGATAATTAATTTGCTAACTTCATCTATAAACTTTCGCAACAAGCGTTTACCGGGGCCGCGAGCCGAGACTATGTACAATAACTGTACGCCTAAGTTAACTGTTTTATGATCGCTGAGTTAAGTGCTGTCTAAACTGTTTCTGAAATATACTCCAACTTTCAACAACACAAACGTTTTCGTCGCCATTCACGGTTGCTCACTATTGGAACGGTTTCGCCTTCATTTACAATTGTCGGTTTTACCTAATATTTAAACCATTTCCGACGATATTCCCAGTCGCAGCGGCGTGGAGCTCAAAAATGTGACGGTGCTTATCCAAAATTCATAATGTGAGTTTAAATTTAACTTGCTCAAAATGTACTTTCGTTGTTTTGCCTATGCGAGTCAGCCACTTACAGGAGCAAGCTTTTAGAGGCAAAATATCGTGATTTCTGGCGCCGTTGCAACCCAACGAGTGAAACAATGCCCGTCGAATGAAAAGCATAACATTGCTTCTATTTGTGCTTTTTACATATCATACTCTCATCATTTTTGCCATAAGTTTGGTTAGTATAAATTATTTTTTATTCATATCTCAAAACTGTTGAACTGCTACTTACTTATTTTATTACTCATTTAATACTTACTTTATTATTTAATTATTTTTTTACTCTTTTGTGTATCTTGCATATCGCAACGAGAAAGAAATCCATTACTGATAAGCAACGTTGTGCACTTAGTAAAGTTAATACTTAGCAAATTAGTTTTAGTACTGAGGGAAATTTAGTTATTCAAACCACTTATTTATACCATAGTCGCAATTAAATTGTCAGTATTCTCTGTACCTTAAGATGATTTAGGATCATATTTATGCGCGAGTAAACTTAAAGTGACCCCGCCAACCATCCTATTTTGTATTTTGGCATAAAATTTGTTAACGCTTTTTGTTCAATTGAAATTCGGTGTAAAACAGCGCCGGCGATTGGAAATCTAACCATTTTGTGTTCGCGAAAATTGAAGTAAAATTACCCAAATTTTTGAGAACGGAAATTTGTCGATTTGATTGTGACGTCAGTTTTGTATTAAATTTGTTCGCGAACACTGAATAATCCAAATTTAAATGATAATGTATTATCTAGGGAACATAATTTCTGCAAACTGAAATCGCCGAAATTCTGTTCGAACACAGGGTCTAATTTCTGGCACTTGAATTTGATTTTGCCAATTTTCGGTTAGCGAAAAACCGCATGAAATTAAGCCTGTTTTCCGTAACAAGGGTTTAAGATTCGATATTGGTAATGACAAAATAGGATGGTTGGCGAGGTCACCTTAAGTTTGCTCACGCATTAAGTCCGACTTTTGCTTAGTGGCAACAACCCTAAGGCTCTTTTGAAGAAGCAATGCAGCGACGTCGCTGTTGTACCTCGAAATGTTATGGGAACCAAGATCGGCAGAAAGTAGTGATATCCTGACAATTTTCTAGTGTGCAAAATTTTATCTAATTCACCGTTTTCTTTTCGATGGGACAGAAACAGCAGCCCGAGAAAAGGCTGATCTACTTATTAAATTATCCTCAATATTTTACCCCTCCGTAGTCTTGCAGTACTCTGTGAGAGCCAGTGCTTATTCTTACGGAATACGAAAACAGTTCCGGCGAACCGAATCCGCCTTGGTAGAATACGACTTGGTAGAAACTGTGCGCAAAATTCGCAGATAAGAAGTAAATATCAATTTCTCCACATTTTATACGTTAGGCTTTATATACAAAAGCAAAGGAGATATTTCTAAGGGAATGATACTTTTAGGAAAATTTTACAAGTTAGAAAATCCGGTCCTAAATCACATTTATCGGGACCTTTAAGCTGAGAAATAAGACATCCGCACTGCGCGCCCTTGGTTCGCAGTAATTCACGAGTGGAACCATCGCAACGGGCACGTACGATATCTTTGGAGTCACAACTGAGCAGAGTTTAAGCAGTAAAACATATATCTATATATATTTTTGTTCTCATTTTACCTCTGTAGAGCAAGGGTTGTGTTAAGGAACGCGAAATAGTCTCGAGCCCACTGAAACACTCGGTAGTATATACCTTAATCCTTCCGCCTTCTCTCCGGATCGGCAATCGCATCTTTGTCCTTTCTTGTGACCTCTTGCCGTATCAGCTCGCTCACTAGGTATATTAAGTCCCGATGAACAGGCCATCGGATAAGTTTGAGTTTAGCTACACTAAAGATATCGCTAAATCCATATGACCGTCTAAAATTTCCCTAGTGTATGATAAATGTATTCCTGGTAGCACCAAATCCCTATCCGAGAATAGTTGAGCCATTTCTCCTGAAAATAAGCCTCGCATTAGTAAATTCAAGGACAACTCTTTTGGATATTAGAATACATGAATACTTGCACATAGCTGAACGCCGAACTTACTGTTATGCCATGTCATTCGAATGAGTCGCACTGTTTAGGTGTCGTACCTTGCCGTTGTACTGCTGTACCATTACCTTTGTTGTATAATGCCTTTATCATAACCCGCTATACAATTGTATCATTATGTATTATGTACCTGTATGCTATGCCACCGTACTTGATAATGGAGTCACATGTTAATGGAGTCACACCGGATCTCGTGGTAATTGTCTCCACCTTAGGCTTAATCTTTGTCCGTTTGTTACGCGCCTTCAGCTTACCTGAACCAGTCGACTGGCGTATTATTATGCCATCGCGACTAGTTTTTCTTTGGCGCCTGCTTAACTAGCCCGCGCGATCCTTTTCCTGCTCGCTCCTCTAACTTCATGTAGTAAGGTAAGCTCAGTCGTCTCAGAGTATTCGCTAGAGAATCGAGGAGATTAGTTGAACAACCGGCTGTGAACGTTCATTTAGGAAGGCGATGACCCAGCATTTAGCCTAAACCCTTTAGTCGAACCATGTCAACTTACTTCGTGTATTGCAACTGTAATACCCATTACGTTTCCTTCATGAATATATACTGTCTTACAAATTGTGTAACTGTATTGCCACGTTCGTTTACGAAATGTGTACTCGATTGCCTTGACAATACATGGTATTTCAAAATCAAGTGTGTTTTTGTGTTGTTAATGACTTACCTAGCGATAGGTATCAAAATGGGTTTCAAAGCGTCACCCTATTCGACGACATGCGGTCAAGCTTGGCGTCAGAGAGGTTGCAAGCCTTAGCGTGGTTCGCCGATTCCTCAATGAGTAAGTACGATTTGTGCGACACGGATTTTCCCCAAGAACTCCCGCCACTGTATGAAGACTAAAAGGACCGTCTGCTGGCCCAATGTTAAATTTCACTCACGCAGGCACGATCCGACGGTAAACATCTAGGGATTGTGATTGTCGGACCCTAGTAGGGGCTACTAGCCCAAATAACTATTGTTCGTTCCACACTTCCAGGTGGAACTAGAATAGAGAATAGCAGTATGGTATCTTTGGCCTGTGTGCAAGTGATGGGGCCAACCTCTGGAGACCACGTAGAGTACGTAAGCAACCGTTCCGGCAGGATCAGGACACATCTTATGAAGTGCTCCTGCGGCTTGCTAAACTCCTTAGCTTTTTGGGATTGACCGCGAAAAATGAATCCCGTAGGTCCATCCTCGAAATTTCGTGAGCCCGGGTCGTGTTAGCTTTACGTTATGGAAATGCGCAATGCAGCGGCTTCACGTCTGTTACACAAATAACATAACACAATGTGTATATATTATGTTATGTACGTTTGTAACACTAACGCTTTTTATTAAAGAATGTAAATTATTAGAAATGTAATAATCCATCGGCAATTTTATAAAATGCACAGTGATTTTCATCACATTACAAAAATATTGATCTTTCATCTTTTCCTGGCTTCTCCAAAGTGGAATTGGAGGGAGTCTCCTCTGGCAAAAACGGGTTTCTTCTAAGTTAGACCTTGGCCAAATTTCGGCTCCCCGTGGCAAAGGTTTAGCTTCGCCGGTATAACATCCCCTGGACATAAAAACTGGAATAAATTTTTTACAAGAAGCCATTTATAAATTAAAAAATTTGATGGATATTAGTGTAAAATTGGTTAAAAAGTTCTTTTAAGTTCAACGAGAACGCTTTTGCACCACTTCTGGTGTCATTTAACAATTTTATTATTTTTCGCTGAAAAACATTAAGTTTTGATAATTTTAGATTTCGAAGCCCTGAGATCACTTCGGGTCAACACTTAAGGCCCGAGGAGAAACTAATTTGTTTCTTTAACCAAAACAGCAGTCAACAAAAATAATTAGAATTTAACTCCCATTTTTGAGGTTCGGTGCAATTACCGCCGCACTGATTACCGACGTGTGCAACCCAGATACCAATGCCTACTCCGTGTTACTCTTTGTAGCTTTCCATGTACAAATAAATTGTGTTTTTTGTATATTAAACACTTCATCAAAGCAGTATTCCTAATGAAAAATGTTTTGGTTTATTACACTGAAACCAACGCAGGCCGTAGTTAGAGTTCCATTTTTGGGGTTCAAAAATTTTATAATTGCAAAATGTTTCACAACATGAAATCTACAAAGCATTTTCAAAACTCAACCTGATCAGTAACGTAGTAGCACGAACATAAAACGGCCGGCCGATGATTGACCAGTCGTAGAGTGTGTTTTTTTCTTCTTTAATGTATTTTTAAATTTTTTTCGGTCGCCGTCGCACCACTACTCCCGCACACCCTGGCTACGAGCCTGAGCTGAACAAATGCATGTAAGAGTTTAGTAATCACGGTTCTGGACAATGTTTTACGAGATCAATGTTTATGTTTGTGGGTATTGTCTGCGGCAAGGCGGGCCATAACATGATGGGAAATATCGGAATTAAGAAATCCGTATTCACGTTATTTCTGTGAACGAAAATCTGTCCTAATTGCTAAAACGCATTTATTTATTTATTAGTTTGTTTTATGATTGACCATAGGGTAGAGGAGAGTGCCGAAAGGATGAATATTTTTATCTTTTATCAAACTATTAGCGTGCCATTATAGGAATGTTTGTCTGGTGAAATTACACATATCGATACAACATGCATTCCGTCTGAGGAAGCATAATAAATATAAATTAGGTGGATAGAAAATCGTCAAAGGAAGCCGGAGATTTCACTGCACAATGTATGCTGGCAGTACTTCGCATTAAAGCAATCCTGTTTTTAGCTTCCTATAGCCGTGGTCAATGTTTTTGATGCACACGTGTTATCTACGCTTCATGTCATTCTGTTCTATATGTAACAGATCCTTGCTGGATCGTTACGAGACAGATTAATCCTGGCCACAGTCTAATGGCTAACATTTATGAATTTGACCACGTATATTCTCACTGAAATCGAGCCCCATCAACTATGGCTGCACGAAAGCGAACCAGAAATCACTATATATATGTACGTACGATCATCGGAACAAATCAGAAATTATTGCAGGCAATTGGAACAAATCAGAAATCATTATAGGCAACGGGAGCAAATAAGACACCATTATGTAGGTAATTGGAATAAAGCAGAAATCACTATATATATATATCAGGGAATAACCGGAACCGGAACCAGCAACCGGAACCGTTCATTTAAACCGGATCCGGAACCGGAACTTGGTCTTCGAAATTTATATATAGTAAAACAGATGAAGGAAGAAATGAAGGTATAGTGGATTTAAAATGCATTAAAAATAACGTTTACAGTAATTTTTGGACACCCAGTGCAAAAAAATGCCTTCCACTATACACCATTGCGTATACTGCGTTAAATCGAATATGCTTACAAAGCTTGAAGCGTTAAATACACACTTTCGCTCTGTCTCCAGTCGCCTTCCTTTACTACACATACGTTTGTTACATGTTCTTCTGTAGGAAACTTGAAATTATTGGTTTATATGATTCTAAGCGAAAATAATGGATAGAAGGTAATTTTCTGATCAGGTACACTGTTTAGGCTAGCGCTGGACAAACAGTGCCGTAAGTTAGATGATAATGGTGATAACTTTCTAATTAGAATGGTATAAATGAGACACACTGTGATGCTGCTCGCACAGTTTCAATATATACAGTTGATTGTCAAGAAAGCAGTTTCTGGCTACGTTGCAGATAACGTTAGTTTACTTCAATTTAGACTGATTTACCAAGTTTACAAGCGCATTGGCGGGTTCTTGAAGCAATTTATGTTAGCCAAGCATACCCAAAGTACTTCCGCGTTAGCCATACTCTGTTACCGAGTTGGACCGGTTTAATTGAAACGTACCGCACAGACTTCTGAATGTGTAAAATAGCTGCTACAAGCAACGACCTGGCTTTGATTTGTTAACAAACTCCTGCAGGTTATTATGGAAAATTCCTACTAAAATTATGTGCCCTACTTACGTTTCAAACGGCAAATTGCTTGGTTAATCTTTTCTTTTGCTTGGTTGTATTGGAGCTTGATCATTGTATAATATATATTACATATGTTTGGATCACAGATGAAGCAAAAAACGTGGAAAATTTCAAACAAACTTTTTAAACCGGAATTCTGGTTCCGGTATGGTTTTTGCCCTTTGCCGGAACCGCAACCGGAACACGATTTTCGCCGGAACCGGAATCGGAATTCCGGTTACTCCCTGATATATATATGTAACCGGAGCAAGTCAGGAATCATTAGGTCCGAGAGTCTCGCTATGTAACTATATGTATTTCCAGTATTTCGGTTTGCACCGCCGACGTTTCCATGATTAAAATGGGTATTTTAGCTATTTCAGGAATGGATAATTATTGTTGATATCTGTCGTATAATGTACCGTTCATATTGCCATAAAGGCGCTAATTGATATATATTTGATTTGAATACTATTTCGTTGTACCATGTTGTTCGTTTGACCATAAAGGCACGCTTTGATATGGCTATCCTACATCGTTGTAACATGAATAGATTAATCGTTATGAACCTATTGATACCATTTTTCTCGTATATATGTTTGAATTGATAATTTGAGTACATTCATCATGAATAACCAGTTCGTTGTAATAACCACATCTGTTCATTGTAGAATGTTCATATTGATTTCGTTTTGGCCATAAAAGCGCCTATTTATTTATATCTTCGTTATGACTCTATACCATTTCTATGATTGTCATACTTTGTTGTACCTTTGGTAATTGTAATTTTTGAGGTATATATGTGAGTGAGTAACTCATTTTTAGGTAGGTTGAACCTTTTTTGAAGAAAGTTAACGTCTTTACGCATAGGAAATCAGTGTTTTATAGGTAAGAATTTTAGGGTTTGGCGAACACTTGCCATGTCCGCCCACCAAATAAATATGATGGTACGACTCCCCGAACGCCCCGCTATGTATAAGAACAGCCCTACCCCGTGCGGTAGGCCGCAAAATCACCCTGAATTCTGATAGAGAAGATTGGTCGCGACCGAAACTCGCCACGACCGTCCTCACGATGGAGGACCACAAAAATATGGCTGTTCGCCGTATAGCGAACAGCAAAGAAGCAAACTTGCTGAAAAAGTGAAAACGTAAAATATCAAAATTCCCAGTGTTCAGTGTTATCATTGACTCTGGACAAATTATCAAAATAAAATGAGTTTTATAATGGCAATTCTAGAAATTCGGAACTGAAAGTTGCGGCTCCGGCCCATAACTCCGGAACCGTTGAGAATTCGAGAATTAAGGATTCAACATTTCTGATAGAGATTTTTACGTTTTTTAAAATGACAACGGTCTTGTGGATATTCGATCCGGATCCACGGACTTATTAACAAATAACTGTATACGTATAGCAAATAAGTTACACAAAATCAAATAACGAGTAATTTACACAAAGATATATACGTAGTACCATTGGATTCCCTGAAACCAAGGCTTTTATCTGAGCCCGGATCGGACCCGCTGTGCCCAGTTTCGGGTACCCTTTCCCGTGAAAAACGCAGAAATCATGATTAGAAAAGCACAAATCCATCATTAGATTACCCTCTTCAAATCCGACACGAATATATACCCAACACCCCACAAAACGGTACCCCACACCGGCGGGAGCCACCTAAAACACTACTTATTTACAAAATTGTCGATGGGCTCGCCCGAGAGCCCATCTTCCCCTTTTGTCGTCCAACAATGGACCTGTTACATATCAAATTGATCGGACGGACACACTGAGTCCGAATCCGAACCTCTATTGGCACTTTGACCATCGCTGAGGGAACGGAACCCTCTTTTCGCTTTTTCCGCCCTTGTTTGTTTACTTAAGCCGCGTTCCTTTTCTTGAAGCTTCTTTCTAAGTACATAAGTATATATGTTTATATATATTAGTCCATATGAAATAAATACATATTTATATAGAGTTAGGAAGCTAATATCGAGTTTATATCAATTTGGCTTTATTATTCCTTGCAAGAGTGCTCGCCACTGAATCCAACTTTAAAACTCAACAATATCGAGTCGGAATTACAAACCCGACGGCCCCACAGGGGTTCGCCCCAACCTAAAATTTCAAGTGTTAATAACTCAAAGTCCCTTTCAATAATTTTTAAGATTTTTTAACGATCTCTACAAACAGAGGCCCGTTAGTCCTTCCATTTGCAATATTAACCGCGGCAAAGCCGTGCCAAGTTAAAAACATATAATAAAAATAAACCCGAGTAACTCAAAAGCCACTCAGGTTTCGCACAGAATTCACAAAGTTTCGTCCCGTATAATCTTATTCATAGTTAGGTTTTGGTCTTGCTTTTGCACATATGATCGTCAGTATCAGAGAAATATCAAACTTCCTAGCGTTGATATTTCTCGTTGCAAACTGCAATATTTTTGTGTTTAGAAGTAGTCGATATCGCTAGAAGCGATATCGGGTCTATCGGTCCCTGCCCAATGGATCATTTTTGGAAGGATCGTTCACCCGATCTTAGTAGAATGAAAAGTTAGGTCGAACACCGCCCGCCGTGCAAAGTTACGCTGAGAAAGGCTGGTAAATTATGAAGGAACTTAAATTTATAGGTTTAAACCAGCTTCCGAGGCGTTAGACTGAGAATCTCGATCGAAACCGAGACAACCGAGTAATTTAGGGATACGAACCGAACGTGATTTAGTAGGTAAGTTGTGACGGTTGTACCGACAAGCGGATATACGGGTTACATACCTGTTTCCTCAGGTAGGAATCATTAGAAACTTTCAATAAATTCTAGTAACAAATGGAGCTCTTTTCGAGAGCCGTTTTGAGCTCGAAATAGCAAAAGTTTCTGTAGTTTTAGGGTAGTGCCGATGACCTACAAGGAATCGCTACTTATAGATTTATTCCCAAATAAATTTTCATTTAGCCAAATGCCATTTTAACACATGCCCCAGGCCCTGATGTCGGTACAAAATTTTAGCCCGCCTGACATACACATATAGCCTTTCCGCTCTGAACCGTCAAATGTAACACTGTTCTGGTCAAAGTTGAATGATACAGTACGTACAAAATACATCTGTGTAGACCCTTACACCCGCATCCAGTCTTGAACCATCGCCTTTTGGTTGAATTGCTAACGAGCGTCGAGTTACGTTTATATGATCGTACTAGCAGCGAAAACAGAAGGCTAAAACACCTTCAACCCTTCCGCAAGTGTAGGAAGAGCCCATTAGGAACCTGTTAATAGACCAAATAAATATAACCGTGAATGAATTGAATGTCACCCAGCAAACTGATATTATGACATGGAGTATCCGAATTAGCCTTTCAGAGTTTGGTATTTAGGACTTCTTTTCTTTACCGCTTATTGTTTCGCCTTTGTTTTTGGTAATAATTAGGATATTGTTCCGCCGAACTGAGCGCGAGCGAAGGCTCTTCGCAAACCTCGATTCAGGCTCACAATTAATAATTTAGTATTTTTCCCTGGATCCGGGTCGATCCAGCGCCTTTTGCGATACACAAATTTAGACAATTTCGGCCGCCAAAGCGAAATATTATTTTTCCCAGTGTTGATAAAGTACAGTTAATGTACACAACACGTGTTAAATTTAAGTGTAAATTTTGTGTTTAGAAAACTTAAAAATTAGAAAATTCGGTCCCAATCTCTTTCTACCGGGACCCCTAAGCCACTTAGAAGACATCGTACCCCGCCGATTAGGCATCCATTCTGGCTCATTACCATAGACCACAAAAACGTGCGTTTTCGTATTGATTAAGGTTGCAAATGAGTCTAAATTCAAATGAGTCTAAATTCAAATTTCATCTTTCTCGCCGTATTTGAAGAACATTTTCATAGGAATCTGGAATTACGATTTGCTGTTTGTACCCTGTATTTAACAAATTTATTATACTCGTGGTTATAATCCATAAATACGTATGCGTGTAGGAAAGGAAATAAAAATAAAGTTACATCGTTGTCGCACCCGAATTTAGGAGTCGTACCCATCGTAAACTTGCTCACTTTACCGAACTTTATGGATAATTTGTCTTATATCGTACCCGTAATGATTGCTCGAGATTGTAACCGTTGCTGATTTAATATAATTTGTGGTATCTTAATGCATTTACCGTTTCATCATGTTTATCTATCGTCTACCATAGCCGTTGGTTAGGATGAGCAAAATCAAAAGCCTGTGATCCCTGTTGTGTACGCTTTGAGCGATATTGTCCATTATACTGTTCTGCCGCTTTTAGCTTTACATGAACCTAGTGAGTACCCTAGCAGTCGTAGTTACTCGAATGGCGCCTCGATAACTAACTGACCCCGTGGCAGTATAATTTTTATGTTGTTCTTCCCGCCGTTTTGTCGAGTAAAGTAAGCGCAGTTGTCGATTAGAAAGGCCTGGTAGTTCACGCTGTGATTCGAACCAACCAGCTGTGAATGTCATATGAAAAAGGCGATGACTCCGTTACTTACCCCAATTGCTGTCCTATCAATTTTCCCGATGGCGTACCGTACCGTTGACATTATATCTATTGTATTTTTCCAATACAATATACTTCTGTCCATATCGATGTATGATTTTGGCTTATCAATAAATACTCAGTCAAAACCCAACGGTGCTCCTATGTTTTACTAACCAATGGTAGTAATATATGTATTAAAGGGGTTTGAAATCCGTCACCCCTATCGACGACTCGCACTCAGCTTTGACACCCACTCTCGGAAGAAACAAACCTTAGCGTGACTCGCCTATTCCATAATTGTATTAATTATATTAGTTTGTGTGAGTACGAGTCGTGCGACCAATAAGAAAATTTTGTCCGAGACCGCAACTTTCGCTGAACGCCCAAACTAATAAACCACACGCGATCCGACGTTAAACGTCTAGGGATTTATCGGACCGTAGTGGGAGCCACTGGCTAAATAAATTATAAAGCTTTCAGGAAAGTAGAATAGAAAATATTATCTAAAGCACACTTCCCGGTGGAACGATGATAGGGAATAGTGGTATGAACTCTTTGGCATGAAAGCTGGTGACGGAACCAACCTCCCTAGGGACCTCAAAGGTAGTACCGCGTAGGCTACTTGCGCAACCCGTCCGGCAGGATCTGAACACATCCTGCGAAGCGCTCCTGCATCTTGCTAAGTTCCGTAGTCTCCTGGGACCGACCCGTATCCGGAATTTGAAACCATTAGGTCCGCCCTCGAGGTTACGATAGCCGGGGTCGTATGGGCATTACGTTGTGGAAGTGCGTAATGCAGCAGCGTCACGTCGATTACACAATTGGGGGCCACGCTGTGACCCAATTTTATTTCGTCCCCCATATACCGTAAGCTAAATTTGTCTTATTCTATAGGTTCTTTCAAGATATCAGGAATAGTGACCTCTCGCGTACGTATGGAGTAACCGTTTTGGGATATATGTCTATATGTATAATTTGCATGACACGGTAGGTAAGTGTTAAAATGCTTGGCCATGATGGTACTTTTTGGAGCACCTGTATCTTATGTGTTAATATATGTATATTATTGTTCGTTGATATTGTTGTTTGCCTTGTTGTATTGTTGTGCCCATTTGTTCTACTGTATGCCCTCGAATGATTGGAACGATCCGACCACGGAAACAGAGACTCGGTACGAAAGCACATTTTCCAGGATTCATAATCGCTAAAAGCGTACTCCGTTGATTATTTAACTATCATAACATTATACGTGAGATCATCCTCACTCGTCGAAGCCTTATCGTTCTTGGAGTGACATTGACCTCACCATAGTGACAGTTGGAACTGTTGGAATAGAACTATTGTTGGTTGCCTCGGCATTATCATTATACAAAGGGTTAACGGTCGTCCTGTTATTACCGTTATTAAAAGGGTTATCGGTCTCATTGGAACTATTACCTTAAACAGTTGGGTTATCGGTCTCATTGGAACTATTGCTTTAAATAGTTGTGTTATCGGTCGTAGCGGATTCCTTGAGAATCGTCAATCGAATCAGTGACAATTCCTAGTGAACAGTGATATTAATACAACCGGCCGGGGATAATTTATCGTTGGACTTCGAACGACATCGTCGACCGTCGTATCGACCCGAACGAGGCGCCGCCGAATCGTTGCGTCCCCTAAACCAGGAAAATTCGAAGAAGACCGCAGCCTGTGCCGTTGGTGTGCCGCACCGCGTACTGATCTTAAAGAACGAGTGGATATGCCCGTGGGTTGGAAGAACACCGTGGTCGTCTGAACTGGACATTTTAAATTTTTGGACCCTATTTGATATTTTATCCTGTTTTGTAATTTAGCCGTTGTAACGTAATCTTATATTGTATAGCATTGTTTTGTGCAAATTGCTTGTAAAAGACGTGTAACAGAATTGAGTCAAATTTTGTAGGTTAGGACCTTGAATTTTGGAAAGTCTGGTAGTCATTTGGCGAAATTATAAAATTCTGAAATTGAAAACAATTTTTGATGGCAAGTCGACAGGATCACCCTATGGCTAATTTTGATCATTATGTAGAACCGAATAATAATCTTTTTGGTAGTTCTGCTTCTTATAACATTACCGCATATGGAGGAAACCATAACCCGCCAATCACTGAAGGTGATAATGGAGCCTTACCGCCTCCCCTTATTCCTCAAAAGATATTCTAAATGCCCTATTGCACCATCTTGTAAAACATGCCTCTGCGACAACAATTATACCCCTACGTGACATGCCGACCTTTGAAGGAAAACCTGGAGGACAGGATTTTGAAGATTGGATCCGAATGTTTAATCGATTGTCTAGTCCTAACAACTGGAGTGATGAATAAAAGTTAAAGTGCATACCCGCTCTGTTAAGAGGACCCGCTCGAGAGGCCTATGCAGGCCTGACCCTGACCCAACGACGAACCTTTGACGGTCTGGTCTACAATATGCGTCGTCTTATTTTCTTCTCCGCGCCGCCCAGAGAAATCGTTACCTGTCATTTGCACTAGGAAGCAGGGTGTAGAAGGAACCGTCGTAATATATGGCTTAGAATTGCAAAAGTTGTGTGTCCGAGCTTTCCCCGATGTTAACCCGCAATAGAGGGACTCGCTTCGTCGTAAATTCTTTCAGAGAGGATTGCGCCTAGAATTACGCAGGCAAGTGTTGAAGCAAATTCATGAATGTTTCAGTTTTCCCGACAGGTTAGAGGTTGCTAGTATAGAAAATATTATCTAAAGCACACTTCCCGGTGGAACGATGATAGGAATAGTGGTATGGTCTCTTTGGCCTGAGAGCAGGTGATGGAGCCAACCTCCCTAGGGACCTCAAAGGTAGTACCGTTTAGGCTACGTTCGCAACTCATCCGGCAGGATCAGAACACATCCTGTGAAGTGCTCCTGCGGCTTGTTAAGCTCCGTAGTCTCCTGGGACCGACCCGTAGCTGAAATTTAAACCCATTAGGTCCGCCCTCGAGGTTACGATAGCCGGGGTCGTATGGGAATTACGTTATGGAAGTGCGTAATGCAGCAGCGTCACGTCGATTACATATATATTCGAATTTTATTCAACGATACAATTTTATATTCAAAACGTACAAATCCTTGACTATTATGTGTGAAAATTAAAACAGTTGTTTTGTAAAATCAGCATTTCTCTTCAATTGTGACTGGTAAAATTGGAAAAACACTGGAAATAATCAGTATTGGTGTACGCAATGAATTATTGTGTGATTTGGAACACTAGCAGAAATGTTTAGTTACGGTCTTGAGTATCTGGCATCGACGCCAGTCACCGTCG